>CM033473.1:294848348-294925848 GCA_019447015.1 Hymenochirus boettgeri
TCTATCTATCTATCTATCTATCTATCTATCTATCTATCTATCTATCTGCCTATCTATCGATTTATCTCCATATCTATCGATTTATCTCCATATCTATCTATCTATCTATCTATCTATCTATCTATCTATCTATCTATCTATCTATCTGCTTATCTATCTATCTCCTAGATAATAAAATATAGACAGACAGAGAAATAAGAAAGATACATATATAGATACATAGACTGGACAGACAAATAAATAGATAGATAGAAAGACAGACAGTGATAGACAGATATATATAGATGGACAGACAGCGGAATTGCCCTATATCTAGCCAGGCAATGCTTTTCAACTATTATAATTCTATAAACTCAAAATGATTAGTTAAAAACACACAGTTTAAATGTAAGGTATGTAATAGCTGTTTCGTACACCTTACATTATACTGATATAGATTATTGGTGTTTTTTAATGTGCCTCATTTGAAGCCTTTGTGCCCATGTTGTGCCCCAGGAAAACTCTGGAGCTGGAGCCGCCACTGATCGCACGTGCTTCAGAAATCACAAGAATCACGTGATTTCTATGTTATTTAAAATCGCGAGTGAAACAGAGTTAATAAGAAAACGCGTTAGTGTGGCCTACCCTGATTGTTATATAAAATGTTAAAAAGTGCGGCAAAGCTGTCGCTACCGTCATATTAATATATTTTATTTTTTTATATAATCTTACAGAAAAGGAAGCACAGGAGCCCAGCCCATCCCCTGCTCCATCTACAACACCAGCACCACCCACGGTGCATGATGATGACGAACTGGAGAGGTCATAGTGGGAATGGCCCGATGGAGAGGGCCATGGGATGGGATGTCTTGATGGAGAGGGCCATGGAGGGAATGGGCCTGTATGGAGAGGACATGGAGGGATGGCCCGTATGGAGAGGGCCATGGAGGGAGTGGCCCGTTATGAGAAGGGCCATGGGTGGAGTGGCCCCGTATGGAGAGGGCCATGGAGGGAGTGCCCGTATGGGGTGAGGGGGGGGCCTGAGTAGAGTGGGTGGGCGGCGGCGTATGGGGGGTGAGAGGCCATGGAGGTGGAATGGGTGGCCCGGGTATGTGGAGGGGTGCGGGGTGGGGGGGGGCCTGGAGTAGTCCGCCCGTATGTTAGAGGGCGGGCATTTGTAGGTGGAGAGAGGCGGCTGCTTGGGGGGGGTATGGGAGAGGGCATGGGGGAGAAGCCCGTATGGAGAGGGCCATGGAGGGTAATGGCCCATATGGAGATGGCCATTGAGGGATGGCCCTTATTGAGTAGTCAATGAGTGAGTGGCCCTTAGGGAGAAGTGCCATGGAGGGAAAGCCCGTATGGAGAAGGGACCTGAGGGAGAAGCCTGTTATGGAGGAGGGCCATGGAGGGAGCTCGCCCGGTCATGGAGAGGGCTGGAGGGCGAACCCCGTATGGAGAGGGCCATGGAGGGAGTGGGCCGTATTGAGTAGGCCATGGAAGGAGTCGCCCGATGGAGCGGGCCATGGAGGGAGAAGCCCGTATGGAGAGCGGCCATGGAGGGAGATACGCCGTATAGGAGAGGGTCCAGGAGCGATTGCAGCCCGTATGGAAGGGCCATGGAGGGAGAAGCCCAGTATAGGAAGAAGGGCCACATGGGAGGAAGAAGCCCGTATGGAGAGGGCATGGAGGGAATGGCCCAATGAGAGGGCCAGATGCCCGTATGGGAGTAGTGCCATATTGGAGAGGGCCCGTGGAGCCACGGGAAGTTCGTAGATGAGGCCATGGAGGGAGTGGCCCGTTTGACGCTAGGGCCATGGAGGTGGAAATGGCCTGTATGGAGAGGGCCATGTGATGGGTAGGTCCCCGTTATGGAGAGCGGCCATGGAGGGAGAAGCCCGTACGTGTAGAAGGGCCATGGAGGGAATGGCCACATATGGAGAGGGCCATGGAGGGTGAAGTGCCGTATGGAGAGGGCCCATGGAGGGATGGCCGGTAATGGACGAGGGCCATGAGAGGGAGTGGCCCCGTATGGAAGGGCCTGGAGGGGAACCCGTATGGAGACTGGCCATGAGGTGAAGAAGGTACCATATGGATCGAGGGCATGGAGGGATGGCCTGTATGAGAGAGGGCCATGGAGGGAAGGGCCGGTAATGGAGAGGCCATGGCAGGGAGTCGCCTCGATGGAGAGGGCCATGGAGAGGAGAAGCCCGTAGGAGAGGGCCAGGAGGGCGAAATGGCCCATATGTGAGAGGACTTTACTTTAAAGGTTTAGACTAGCTTTAGATAGTTTGTTAGGTTAGGCTAGGTTAGACTAGTTAGGTAAGTAAGGGTCCCTATTAATAGAGTTTACCTTGACGTGGTTGACAGGTTTCTTTTGGCAAAATTCTTATGCTTCTGGAATCTAGGTGTCATAAAATGTCTATTAAGAAGAAACTATTCAAATGAATACATGTTGCCAATTTCAAAATGACTAAATCGTCTAGTCTCGCTCCACCACAAAGCCACGCCCACACACAAACCCCCCCCACACACCACCACGCCCACCACAAAGCCACACCCCACACAAGCACGCCCACAGACACAGCCATGCCACTGCGGTCTAAATAGAGGATTGGGAGGTTTCTTTTTCCTCTTTATATGAATCTTTACATGAATTTCTTAATAGCTGTGTACTAATAATAATTATTAATAAGAGCTCGTCACCCCTCTTTTATGGTTCCTCTATTCTTTATGCCTTTTTGCTTTGTCACTTTGAATATATATAGGGTTAAATCTGTGTTCCTATGCCTTTAATGCATGTGATGTTTGAAAACATATATAGGGTTAAAGCTATAGGTTAACCTAATCTTTTGTCTTTGTACTTTGAAATATTAGGGATAAATCTGTGACTATCTCCTATATTTAAATAATTATCTCTCTACTCTCTATCTCTATAATTTAGATATATATTTGGACAGTACTATTCACTCTAATCAGTTCCCTAATCTGAACGATATAATTTTTCTTCTATTGTACATTGTTATATAACATACTAAGGAGATAACTAATACACCTGTATTGTTATCTTAGTATCTTGTGAGATTGCTGTGTGCTGCTTGCGTGCTCTTTGTGTGTTATTATTTTTTAGGTTACAGATTGGTTGTTTTTTTATTGTATATATACTTTTTTAATGTTCACCATTTTTTGATATGTTTTTAAAAAAATGATCATCTTCCACATCCTGTGGGTCTTTTACTTTACCTAACTTTTTACTTAACCCCTCCTGAAGATCGAATGGTTTCCTGTTTTATTCCACAGCATTGTATTAACCCCTTTTTTATTGGTAATCCAGCAACCTCTTTTGAGATACCATTTGAGTAGATCACAAAATTTGTTATAACTTGTTACTAGCTTTACATTCCACTCTGCTTAAATTTTACAGGGGGGTTATAGTTTAATTGCGAGGGGGGGAATTGGTTCCTTTAAAGGATCACTGGTATCACTAATCGAGAATATAGGAGGGGTAGGTCACCAATTCCCCTCTGAGAAGTGAGGAATATTTTTTTAAACGTCCAAACCCGTCAAAAGGAAGAGACAGGGGGGCACCATGAGTGTCTTGTGGTCTCTCTGTCTCCCTCTGTGATAGCATCGCAATGTTCGAATCAATAAAAGTTACTTTTATATTCGCCAGTTGGTAGGCAGGGTAGCAGTCCGTCATCTTTCTTTCTATGAAGCAAAAACAACCGACGCACGCCTCATAGTTCTGCTTCGCTCTGCATTCTCCTTTCCCCTGAGATGCGGTGATGAACTCATGCATTTTAATAAAAATTTTAACAAAAAAAAAAAAATTAAAAAAATATATAAAAAAAACCTGGTAGCAAAGGGGGGTCTACAAGGGGTGGCCACCCAGTACTACTTGCTTTGTACTACTGTACACGCTCTTTCCTCTTAACTCTTACTCTAACCTTACGCTCCTTCTTCTCTTCTCCTTGATGGCCTTATCCGCATTATCCCGGGGTCCCTGTGCGCGGCAGGGGGGGGGAGGCATGGTAAACATAAAAGGAACAAAAACTGTCTAATCCGCCGCAAATTGTTGCATGCCTCAGGGAACCAACCCCATGTCCTCTGTTCACTGAGGACTGTTTGCAAGTTGTCGATTCAAACCTTTCCCCAACCACGGATACATGGTGGTAACTTGGGAGGTTAAGTGTCCCCTAGAAGAACGCCCATTTCCACTGGGTCCAATTCACAAATCCTCTCCTTCTCATCAAACCGGCGCTCTGTACCATGATCCCTGTGCCCAGACAGAGCCCGGTATCTTCATCCTCTTCTCAATAGCCTCTGCTCTGCGGCTAGGCTTGTCAAGGGATGCCACTATACATTGCTCGAGGAAGAGAACACCAGAGGATTGTATCAGAGACTAGAGTTCCAGCGGGTGGGGGTTCGCATAGTAAGTGTTTTTGCGGCATGATGGTGCGCTGCTGGAACTCTGAACAGACGAGCTGTCGCTGTGTATGATTGCCTAAGTGGCTTGACCGCCTCCTGCATCCTCAGTACACCTGAGCCCAGGTTACTTGATAATGAACCACTGACAACCAGGTTGATAAGCCTGGGCCAGGCATGGAACTTGTGTGACTTTGCCCACACGAAGGGCAGAGATGATATTAATGGCATTGTCACATGCAACTTGCCAATTGAGAGGTGGCGGAGGGGTCAGCCACCATCTCAGCTTGTCCATTCCAGTGGCTACCAGCACTCTGCCCACCCCACGTCCCCCCCCCACCACCCCCCCCGGCCCAGTGTTGGCTCTACACCATGGCACAAAGCTGCAAACTGGCATGGCAACATCTCACCTGGCAGGAAGAATAAGCTCTAGGGGGGCAGAGAGCGTCTGAAGAGAGACTCACCAGATGATGAGGGAGTGGTGAGACTGGCATCCACCATTACGTGGTGGTACCACCATCTCCCCACTTGTGGGCCCTGTGCTTCGTCTCTGCCCGCCTAGGAAACCCACTGGGCTTTAAAAGACAGATATCGCCCCTGACCATACTACTGGACCACCGTCACATAAGGTTTAAGGGGTGCCACTTGCCCACACGGTGGTCCCAGCGAGCGCTTCTATTGCCCCACGAATGGTCTTTCCTCACAGTTCGTGCATTGGCCAGGGACTGCCAATAGCCCCACAAACTCCCTGAACACTGCACTGTCCCCTACCAGGCGAATGGTAGCAGCTGCACCGCCAGAAAATTTGCTACGCTAGCAGTGAGACGTTGTGCTTGGGGCGTGACTGGGGGATTAGCTTCTGTCTCTGCCTCCAATAACTGGGGAAGAGAGACCTTCCTTTTAGGTACGCAACCAGCAGCATTGTAAGGCGCCTCGAACACCGCTGCTGGGGCCAAAGGTGCTCTCCGCCCTAACTTCCACTGAGTGAAGCACCAATGAAGCCGGGAGGGGGAAGGCGTGGTGGCTCCTGGGCATTATGAAGGGAATGTGCAGGTGCCTGTACAGTCTTTGTAATTTTGCTCCCACCGAGCTCTGTGTTGCAGCACCATATGCTTCCTCATAGATGTCGTTGGCCAAGTTAGAGGTGGTCCTTCCCACGCTAACACGTTGCAGGCACAGACGGCACACTGCACCCGTGCAGCACCTGGAGCCATGGTGAAGAGCATGACTAATATTTTTGTCCTATGGACGGATATTCCCCCACCTGACGTAGATCTCTGCAGCTCGTCCAGATCACCATGGGCCTCTTGACTGCATTTCTGATCAGCGCTCTCCTTGTTCGGCCTGTGAGTTTAGGTGGACGCCTTGTCTGAGTAGGTTTACAGTTGTGCCATACGCCTGTCCATTTCTGAATGAATCGCTGAACAGTGCTTCCGTGGGATGTGTCAGGTATGGAAAATCTTTTTGGTACCCGGGGGGGGAGGGACCTGCGTTAAATTTCTCAATAACTGTATCCTACCTGTCTGGTGTGTTCTTTGGACTTTATGGTGTTTTTGCTCCAAGATTCTCTTAAGATCACCTCTTAGGCAGATCAGCTGTATTTGTACTGACATTCGATAACTCACAGGTGCACTATTTAGTCATTAGCACTCATCATGCAATGGTTATGGGCAACTGACTGCCCTCGACCAAAGGGGGCTGAATAATTCCGCCCCCCCCACTTTGCAGTTATTAATGTGGTAAAAATGTTTGGAATCATGTATGAATTTTCATTCCACTTCTCACGTGTACACCACTGGATGGTCCTTTCACGTGGAACTCCGCTAAAATTGATTCATGTTGTGGCAGTAATTTGACAATGTGGAAAACTTCAAGGGGGCCGAACTTTTTGCCCAACCACCTGTATACTGTATACACTAATACAGACAGATAGAGAAATAAAACACACAAAGCCCTACTACAGGTCTAACATAAAATTGTCCCAAAGGACTTTAAAAGGATGGGTTAGCTTAAAAAGGAGTGTTTGGGTCTTACATAGTCCTTAATAGGACTTTTATGTGTATAAATTGTGAACACAGGGGGGGAAACAGAATTGTTACCCCACCACAACTGAAATCCACACAATCAAAGCTCAAGTTTTGCTCAAAAAGCAAAAAAAAAAATTTCTGCAGAACTCCAACACTCTCATGTCTCCTATTAAACTCTCCAATACACTGACAAATGGTGCCTGAAAAAACGTTGCCTTTTATAGCACCTGGGTTGCACTACTGTGGTTGGTGAATTTAGGTCATGGGCAGAGTCATTTTTCTAATTCGATGATTATTGCCGTTTCGATTTTCATTTTCGATAATCCTCTACTTTAGATTTCCGAAATCATCTACTTTCGATTTTGATATCATCTACTTTTGATTTCCTAATTATCACTTTGTGAAATCCTGGAGTTCCGAAAGTTTCGTCTGGACTTCGAAACCATTAGATTCCGATTTAAAAATGGGTTCTATTATAACCCACATTACATCTCTTAGTTGGATTCCTTTTGCAGGGGAAGTCCATCTTCTCTTACTTAGTACAATACATTTTGAAATGACTTTGAACACATGAGCAATATCGCCCCTTGTGTCTTTTCTCTTATTAGAGATTTTAAGACCTTTCCGATACTACGGTTTATTGTAACTTTATAATCCGCGCTTGTAATTGTACCAACATGAGCGAATTTTAATTAAATGTGATCCTTTACTAATTTATTTATATAATGATTATATGCATTTTATGATTTTTAATGCATTCAAACAAAAAATAAATTTCTCTAAATTAATTGTACAATCAACTGAATTTTTTCTGACCTGACCATCAAAATTCAATTAATTTCTGCAGTCATACGGTCGCTTTCATTTTCTAATGCAAAAAAAGGCAATCGATTTTAAAAATTATCGCTTTACAGAATCAAATTTACTAGGTTATTGGTAAGAAAAATTGACTCATGTATGGCGCTTTAGAGAGTGGAGTTTAGAGAGAGAAATAATTAGAGAGTCAGAAATTAAGAACGTTAAGCTTAGCCATACATCAGTTATTGTTAGCCCTATGCACGTTTTTGGAGTTTTTGAGAGATTTTCGCAGAAAATGGGGACCTAAAGATGAGGTGATAACATTTTTTTCCTTGCCCAATCTTTGTTTTCTCGATAACCGCATGATATTTGTTAGGCTGTTTATAAGAAAAATGAAAACCGCCATTGATATTTTGAGAGATTTTGAGAGAGTCGAAAGTTCGAGTCAGAGGCTAGAGTGGAGAGAGAGTGAAGAGCTAGAGAGTCCAGAGAATTCGAGATTCAACAAGCTAGAAGAGTTGTGGAGTCAGAGAGCTAGAGAGTTATAGAGGCAGAGAGCTAGAAAGTCAGAGATCTATAGCGTCAGAATAATTAGAAAGCAACAAGCTTTTAGGAGGTCGGAGAGGCTTATAGAGTCCAGAGAGCTAGAGAGTTTGGAGAGTCAGAGAAGCTAGAGTGAGAACAGTCAAAGAGCTAGAGAGTCAGAGATTAGAGATTCCAACAAGCTAGAAGAGTTATAGTCAGAGCTAGAGAGTAATAGAGGCATAACTAGCAGTCGAAGCTATAGAGTTGGAGATCCATAGAGCAGAGAATCCGAGAGTTGGAGAGCCAGAAGCTAAAGAGTCAGAGAATTAGAGATTTTAGACTCAGGGAGCTATAGTCAGAGAGCTATATTAGTCCAGATAGCTAGAGAGTCACATAAGAGCTAGAGATTACAGAGTCGAGAGCTAGAGAGTTACATAGTCCAGAGAGCTAGGATTAATAGAGGCAGAGAGTTAGAGTGAGAGAGTGAAGAGCTAGAGATCAGAGATTATAGAGTCAGAGAGCTAGAGATTATAGAGGCAGAAGAGCTAGAAATCAGAGAGCTAGAGAGTCAGAGAATTGAGAAGCAACAAGCAAGAGGCTAGAGAGTCAGAGAGCTAGAGAGTCGAGGTTGGAGAGTCAGAGAGCTAAATGAGACAGTTCCAAGAGCTAGAGAGTCAGAGAATTGAGATTCAACTGCTAGAGAGTCAGAGAGCTAGAGAGTAATAGAGGCAGAGAGCTAGAGAGTCAGAGATCTAGAGAGTCAGAGAATTAGAGACCAACATGCTAGAGCATTAGAGAGTCAGAGATCTAGAGAGTCAGAGAATTAGAGACCAACATGCTAGAGCATTAGAGAGTCAGAGAGCTAGGAGTCAGAACACATTAGAGCAACGCTAGAGCATAGAGAGTCAAAGAGAGCTAGAGATCCAAGATTTGGAGAGTCAGAAGAGCTAAAGAGTCAGAGAATTAGACGAGCATAGAGCTAGACATAATAGAGCAGAGAGCTAGAAAGTCAGAGAGCTAGAGAAGTCAGAATAGAGAGCACAGCTAGAGAGTCGGAGATCTGGGAGTCAGAGAGCTAGAGAGACAGAGAGCTAGAGCGTCACAGAGCTAGAGAGACAGATAGCTAGAGAGTCCAGCGCTAGAGATCAGAGAGAGTCCGAGAGCTGGAGATTGCAGAGAGTTGTCATTTTATTCCTCAGTGGATAAACCATTGTTCTTCAATCCTTTGTTGAAACATGAAACTATTTCCAATGCTCTGCGAACCACAAATCAAACTATTATAAAATGTTTTTCCTTGTTTATAAAATCATTAAAATACACAATTCAAACATACAATAGACAGATCAATAACAATAACTAAAATAGATCTATACTGTTCCTGTAACTATTTTCTTGTCACCTCTCAGGGTAACTCTAATGGTACCCAGAACCTTGTTGAAGCAACACAGGTCTGAATGTTACTGCTCTCTAGGGATTTCTTATTTATTTGTCTATCAATCATCGGCATTTGAAGAGAAATCTACTCCAGGGATGGGATAGATTAGATTCGATAGATAGATAGAGAGATGAAGATATATAGATAGATAGATGATAGAGAGATGATAGATAGATAGATAGATAGATAGATAATAGATAGATAGATAGATAGAGATATGATAGATAGATAGAGAGACAGATAGATAATAGATAGAGAGATGATGATAGAGAGATTATAGATAGAGAGATAGATAGATAGATAGATATATCGATAGATTATATATATAGAAGATGATAAGATCTAGGATAGATAGATGATATGTATATAGATATATAGGAAGAGAATAGTAATAGATATATAGATGGATAGATAATGATAGATATATAGATGATAGATCTATAGATGTATAGATAAAGATAGAGAGTAGACATCCATCGAAGTAAAAATTCCAGGGCGACTCTCAGAAAAAAATTATTAATTGTGCAAAACAATAGATAGCGACGTTTCGTCTTCTCTTAGACTTTCTCAGCCATGGAATTTTTACTTCATGGAATATGTAATTGAATCACATCCGGCATCACCTAGGCTTGATAAAACTGCTGAGGCATAGTGCACATGCATCGGATTTGTTAGATAGATAATAGAAGATAGATAGATTAGATAGTAGATAGATAGATAATAGATTATTAGACAGATACTGATAGATGAAGAAATAGATGGATAAAGAGATCGCTCCTGCTCGGCTCGCTCGCTCTCTCGCTGCTCGATCGCTCGCTCGCTCGCTCGCTCGCTCGCCCGCTCGCGCGCGCGCTCGCGTCGCTGCTCCCCGCTCGCTCTCTCGCTCGCTCCTCCCTCGCTCCGCCAGCTCGCTCGCGGCTTGGTGCTCGCTCGCTCTCGCCTCGCTGGCTCGCTCGCTCCTCGCTCGTTCGCTCGATGTACTCGTTCGATGCTACGATAGCTCGATCCTCGCTAGCCCTCCAGCAAACAGACGACCTATAGATAGTAACCTCGTCACTAGTACCCAGAGTCCTTCACGGTTGCCCTCAAGGCCCCATTCGTCCATCAAGTCCAACCTCTTCTTTTTTTTTTTTTTTTTTTTTTTTTAACCCTAACCTACATTTATCCAGAGGAAGGCAAAAAAACCCATCTAGATAAGCGGGGGGAAAAAATTCCTCCTGACTCACAACAGCAATCGAAAGTTCCCTGGATCAGACCAGATCTAATGCTATTACTAATGTAATTCCAATATTTTTTAGGGGTTTAGAACATTATCTCAGGCCACTTTTTAAAGCTTATTCAATGAACTTCCATTACCTACATCGTGTGAAACAGTTCTACACAGTTTTCCACCGTTCTCACTGTAAAAACCTTTCCCTAACCTGAATATGAAACTTCTTTTCTTTCCAACTCAAAGGATCCACAGTCCTTCTGATATGACCTATTATTGAACAATGGCACCATAGAGTTCACTGTAATGGGCCATTATATATTTTACAGGTTATCATGTCCCCACTCAACCGCCGCTCTCAATGTAAACAGCCCCTAACTTGTCTATCTGCACTGGCATATTCAAGCCCCCCATTCCCCTTATTAATTAGTTGCCCTTCCTGAACTGCCTCAATTTCCCAAGAGTCCCTTTTGTAATATGGGATTCCAAACTGCACCGCATATTTCCAATGTGGCCTTACCAGTGCCCTTGTAAAGATGAGAAATAATATCAATATAATAGAAAGATAGATGATAGATAGATGATTAGACGACAGACAGACAGACAGATAGCTAGATAGATATATATATAGATAATAGATAGATAGATGGATAGATATATTCGATGGAAGATAGATAATAGAAAGAAAGATAGATGATAGATAGATAGATGATAGATAGGTAGATCAAGATAGATAAGATAGATTGATAGGTAGTGATAATAGATAGATGATAGATAGATAATAGATAGATAGATAGATGGTGATAGATCGGCTTGCTCACCCTAGCTACTCCCGCTCCTATCCTCGCTCGCTCCGCTCGCGCTCAAGCTCGCTCGCTCCTCGCTCCTCGCTCGCTCGATCGCTCCTCGCCTGCCGCGCTCGCTCGCTCGCGGACTCTCGCTTCGCTCGCGCGCTCGCTTCGCTCGCTCGCTGCTCGCTGGCTCGCCCTCGCCTCGCGTCTCGCTCCTAGCTGCTCCTCACGAGCTATCTAGAGATCGCTCGCTCGCTGCTCGCTCGATAGAATGGGATAATAATAAGATAGATAAACAGACATACCGATTAGATAGAAATAGATAGATAGATGGATAGATAGATAAATAGATAGATGATAGATATGTCGAGATAGATAGATAGATGATCGATAGGTAGATGATAGATAGATAGATGATAGATATATATATGATGATAGTTAGATGATAGATAGATAGATAGATAAATGATAAATAGATAGATGATAGATGATTATGAATAGATAGAGTAGATGATAGACAGCAGACAAGATCGATAGATAGATAGAGTATATATATACAATAGATAGACAGCAGATAGCTAATAGATTATTAGACAGAGCTAGATAGCTAGCGGATAGCTCATAGCTCGCATAATACAGCTCCCGCTAGCTCCTCGATCTACCGATCGTGACTAGTAGCTAGATGATCGCTAGGTCGATGCAAGATAGATGTCTCTCTCTCGATGATAGGTATGCTCGATCGCTCGCTTAGATACTAGCCCTAGTTGCTCATAGATCGATTGCCAGCTCGTTCCTCCGCTCCGCTCCTCGCTCGCTCGCTCCCCCTCTCTTCTGGCTCGCTCGCTCCTCGCTCGCTCGCTGCTCGGTCCTGCTCGCTCGCTCGATCCTCCTCTCTCTCTCGTTGGCCCTCGCTCCTCGCTTGCTCCGCTCGCTCCGCCGCTCCGCTCGCGCGCTCGCTCCTCGATCGCTTCGCTCGCTCGCTCCCCTCTCGCTCCCCTCTCGCTCGCTCGCTTTCGCCCCGCTTCGCCGCTTCGCTTTTTTTTCTCCTCCTCTTGCCTTCTTTTCTTTTCTCTCTTTTTTCCCTCTTCTCCTTGTGCCCTCCTCCTTCCTTGTTCTCCGCCTCCGGTCTCTTTTTTCACCCTCTCAAGAATCGGGTTATTCCATCCAACGTTCTTTCTCGTTCCCCCTGGTGCTCCTTTTTGCCCCCACCAATCAGATTTTTGCTTACAAATGTTAAATATAATGATTGTTGGGCAAAATTAGCACCATTTTCAACATACGATTCTTATTGAAATCTCCCTGAATTTTATGTTATATATCTTTTATTAATTAAATAAATAACATTAAGAACCGATGCAAGTTTTTAAGATTTAAAAAAAGATGAAAAGATTCATGCTGGTAAGATTCATTTAATCACACATTGAACATTTGTGGGGAAAATAATTGAAATAGTAACATAGTATTGGAGATTGTATAAAGACATAAGTCCATCTAGTCCATCCTTTATATCCTACCCCTAATGTCTGTATAACAGTTACATAGTAACATAGTATTGGAGGTTGTATAAAGACATACATCCATCTAGTCCAACCTTTATACCCTACCCATTATGTCTGTCTTACAGTTACATAGTAACATAGTAATACAGGGAGGGGGAGAGACAGGGGGAGGTGCAGTTGAATACAGGAAATCACTCAGTGACATCGCTGAGTGAATGTAATAAGGATTCTCGCAACTAAACCTTCCCATTCTAAATCCAGAGCCTTATGTATTGTAACTATATTAATGTGTAGTCACTATAAAAGCAGTTAGTACATGTGATATAGGTGATGGTTCTGTAAGATCTTATATCAGGACTTCTAATATCCTGATATTTTAAAGTAAAGGGTACAGGACATAGCTAAACACTAATTATAACTGATAACATAGCTAAACACTAATTAAAACTGATGACATAGCTAAACACCGATTATAACTGATAACATAACTAAGCACCGATTATAAATGATGACATAGCTAAACACTGATTATAACTGATAACACAACTAAGCACCGATTATAACTGATGACATAGCTAAACACCGATTATAAATGATAACATAACTAAGCACCGATTATAACTGATGACATAGCTAAACACCAATTATAACTGATAACATAACTAAGCACCGATTATAACTGATGACATAGCTAAACACTGATTATAACTGATAACACAACTAAACACTGATTATAACTTATAACATAGCTAAACACTGATTATAACTGATGACATAGCTAAACACTGATTATAACTGATAACATAACTAAGCACCGATTATAACTGATGACATAGCTAAACACGTATTATAACTGATGGCATAGCTAAACACTGATTATAACTGATGACATAGCTAAACACTGATTATAACTGATGACATAGCTAAACACTGATTATAACTGATGAAATAGCTAAGAACTGTTTAAAGGATTTTATTTACAAGTGAAGGTTCTCATTTCGGATGTTGTATAAGACATACTCCATCTAGTCCAACCTTTATACCCTACCCATAATGTCTGTATAACAGTTACATAGTAACATAGTATTGGAGGTTGTATAAGACATACGTCCATCTAGTCCAACCTTTATACCCTACCCATAATGTCTGTATAACAGTTACATAGTAACATAGTATTGGAGTGTATAAAGACATACGTCCATCTAGTCCAACCTTTATACCCTACCATTGTCTGTATAACAGTTACATAGTAACATATATTGGAGGTTGATAAAGACATACGTCCATCTAGTCCAACCTTTATACCTACCCTAAGTCTGTTAACAGTTACATAGTAACTAGTATTGGAGGTTTGTATAAGACATACGTCCATCTAGTCCAACCTTTATACCCTACCCATAATGTCTGTATACAGTTACATAGTAACATAGTATTGGAGGTTGTATAAAGACATACGCCATCTAGTCCAACCTTTATACCCTACCCATAATGTCTGTTAACAGTTACATAGTAACATAGTATTGGAGGTTGTATAAAGACATACGTCCATCTAGTCCAACCTTTATACCCTACCCATAATGTCTGTAAACAGTTACATAGTAACATAGTATTGGAGGTTGTATAAAGACATACGTCCATCTAGTCCAACCTTATACCCTACCCACCATAATGTCTGTATAACAGTTACATAGTAACATAGTATTGGAGGTTGTATAAAGACATACTCCATCTAGTCCAACCTTTATACCCTACCCTAATGTCTGTATAACAGTTACATAGTAACATAGTATTGGAGGTTGTATAAAGACATACTCCATCTAGTCCAACCTTTATACCCTACCCATAATGTCTGTTAACAGTTACATAGTAACATAGTATTGGAGGTTGTATAAAGACATACGTCCATCTAGTCCAACCTTTATACCCTACCCTAATGTCTGTATAACAGTTACATAGTAACATAGTATTGGAGGTTGTATAAAGACAACTCCTCTAGTCCAACCTTTATACCCTACCCATAATGTCTGTTAACAGTTCATAGTAACATAGTATTGGAGGTTGTTAAAGACATACGTCCATCTAGTCCAACCTTTATACCCTACCATAATGCTGTTAACAGTTACATAGTAACATAGTATGGAGGTGTATAAACATACGTCCATCTAGTCCAACCTTTATACCCTACCCATAATGTCTGTATAACAGTTACATAGTAACATAGTATTGGAGGTTGTATAAAGACATACGCCATCTAGTCCAACCTTTATACCCTACCCATAATGTCTGTAACAGTTACATAGTACATAGTATGGAGTTGTATAAAAACATACGTCCTCTAGTCCAACCTTTATACCCTACCCATAATGTCTGTATAACAGTTACATAGTAACATAGTATTGGAGGTTGTATAAAGACATACGTCCATCTAGTCCAACCTTTATACCCTACCCATAATGTCTGTATAACAGTTACATAGTAACATAGTATTGGAGGTTGTATAAAGACATAACTCCATCTAGTCCAACCTTTATCCCCTACCCATAATGTCTGTATACACAGTTACATAGTAGTATTGGAGGTTGTATAAAGACATACGTCCATCTAGTCCAACCTTTATACCCTACCCATAATGTCTGTATAACAGTTACATAGTAACATAGTATTGGAGGTTGTATAAAGATATATGTCCATCTAGTCCAACCTTTATTCCCTACCCATAATGTCTGTATAACAGTTACATAGTAACATAGTATTGGAGGTTGTATAAAGACATACGTCCATCTAGTCCAACCTTTATACTCTACCCATAATGTCTATATAACAGTTACATAGTAATATAGTATTGAAGGTTGTATAAAGACATACGTCCATCTAGTCCAACCTTTATACCCTACCCATAATGTCTGTATAACAGTTACATAGTAACATAGTATTGGAGGTTGTATAAAGACATACATCCATCTAATCCAACCTTTATACCCTACCCATAATGTCTGTATAACAGTTACATAGTAACATAGTATTGGAGGTTGTATAAAGATATACGTCTATCTAGTCCAACCTTTATACCCTACCCATAATGTCAGTCTAACAGTTACATAGTAACATAGTATTGGAGGTTGTATAAAGACATACATCCATCTAGTCCAACCTTTATACCCTACCATAATGTCTGTATAACAGTTACATAGTAACATAGTATTGGAGGTTGTATAAAGACATACGTCCATCTAGTTCAACTTTTATACCCTACCCATAATGTCTGTATAACAGTTACATAGTTACATAGTGTTGGAGGGTAAATAAAGACATCCATCCATCTAGTCCAACTTTTATACCCTACCCATAATGTCTGTATTACAGTTACACAGTAACATAGTATTGGAGGTTGTATAAAGACATATGTCCATCTAGTCCAACCTTTTTACCCTACCCATAATGTCTGTATAGCAGTTACATAGTAACATAGTATTGGAGGTTGTATAAAGACATATGTCCATCTAATCCAACCTTTATACCCTACCCATAATGTCTGTATTACAGTTACATAGTAACATAGTATTGGAGTTTGTATAAAGACATATGTCCATCTAGTCCAACCTTTATACCCTCACCGATTATGTCTGTCTAACAGTTACATATTAACATAGTATTGGAGGTTATATAAAGACATACGTCCATCTAGTCCAACCTTTATACCCTACCCATAATGTCTGTATAACAGTTACATAGTAACATAGTATTGGAGGTTGTATAAAGAACATGTCCATCTAGTCCACCTTTATAACCTACCCATAATGTCTGTATAACAGTTACATAGTAACATAGTATTGGAGGTTGTTATAAAGACATACGTCCATCTAGTCCAACCTTTATCCCTACCATAATGTCTGATAACAGACTAGTAACATATATTGGAGGTTGTATAAAGACATAGTCCATTAGTCCAACCTTTATACCTACCCAAATGTCTGTATAACAGTTACATATTAACATAGTATTGAGGTTGTATAAAGACATACGTCCATCTAGTCCAACCTTTATACCCTACCCATAATGTCTGTATAACAGTTACATAGTAACATAGTATTGGAGTTGTTATAAAGACATATGTCCATCTAGTCCAACCTTTATACCCTCACCGATTATGTCTGTCTAACAGTTACATATTAACATAGTATTGGAGGTTGTATAAGACATACGTCCATCTAGTCCAACCTTTATACCCTACCCATAATGTCTGTATAACAGTTACATAGTAACACATGTATTAGAGGTTGTATAAAGACATAATCCATTAGTCCAACTTTATACCCTACCATAATGTTGTTAACAGTTACATATTAACATAGTATTGAGGTTGTATAAAGACATACGTCCATCTAGTCCCACCTTTAATCCTACCCATAATGTCTGTATAACAGTTACATAGTAACATAGTATTGGAGGTTATAAAGACATATGTCCATCTAGTCCAACCTTTATACCCTCACATTATGTCTGTCTAACAGTTACATTTAACATAGTATTGGAGGTTTTAAAGACATACGTCCATCTAGTCCAACCTTTATACCCTACCCATTCTGTATAACAGTTACATAGTAACATAGTATGAGGTTGTATAAAGATATACATCCATCTAGTCCAACCTTTATACCCTACCCATAATGTCTGTATAACAGTTACATAGTAACATAGTATTGAGTAGTATAAAGACATACGTCCATCTAGTCCAACCTTTATCATACCCATAATTCTGTATAACAGTTACATAGTAACATAGTATTGGAGGTTGTATAAAGACATACGTCCATCTAGTCCAACCTTTATACCCTACCCATAATGTCTGTATAACAGTTACATAGTAACATAGTATTGGAGGTTGTATAAAGACATACGTCCATCTAGTCCAACCTTTATACCCTACCCAATAGTCTGTATAACAGTTACATAGTAACATAGTATTGGAGGTTGTATAAAGACATACGTCCATCTAGTCCAACCTTTATACCTACCCATAATGTCTGTATAAACAGTTACATAGTAACATAGTATTGGAGGTTGTATAAAGACATACAGTCCATCTAGTCCAACCTTTATACCTACCCATAATGTCTGTATAACAGTTACATATTAACATAGTATTGAGGTTGTATAAAGACATACGTCCATTAGTCCAACCTTTATACCCTACCCATAATGTCTGATAACAGTTACATAGTAACATAGTATTGGAGGTGTTTATAAAGACATACATTTACACATTAGCAAACATCTTATTACTTTTCTACCCATAATGTCTGTATAACAGTTACATAGTAACATAGTATTGGAGGTTGTATAAAGACATACATACATCTAGTCCAACCTTTATACCCTACCCATAATGTCTGTCTAACAGATACATAGTAACAGTAGGGACCTATGTATGTGTCAGATGTGAATGGGTTGCCCATTTGGAATCTGAGGTCCAGAATCTAAAGGGGAAACGTGCAGCATTGCTGGGCTTGACAAATCTGGGGGAATTGCAGGTACTGGCAGGGGCCAGTAAACTGGAGGGTGTAAATGGGGCAGATAAGGTGGTAAAGGAAGATAGATTTGTAAGGGTCACCAGGGGAAGTAGGGGACGGAAGGGTAGGATCGCTTCTTCCCAGTTGTTCAATCCCAACAGATTTGCCGTGTTGGGTGAATATGTGGAGGACGAAGGCTCAGAAGTAGCATGTATGGAGCGGGCCGTTCCTTTGAGCACCCAGGGGACGGCCATCTCCAATACAAGTAAGGGAGAATTGGGGATAAGCAGGTGGTAGTGGTAGGGGACTCCATTATTAGTAGATAGGGTAATCTGTCACCAAGATCCTACATGAACAGTGTGTTGTCTGCCTGGTGCTAGGGCTCGACATGTGGTGGATTGTGTAGACAGATTTTGGGTGGGGCTGGGAGTGACCCGGCTGTCTTAGTTCACATTGGTGCCAATGACAAAGTTAGAGGTGGAGGTGAGGTCCTTAAAAATGATTTCTGAGAATTAGGGGCCAAGTTAAAAGTAAGGACCTCAAGGGTAGTGATTTAAGAAATACTACCGCAGCCACGTGATACGCTAGGGAGGCAAAGGGAGCTCAGGAGTATAAATGCGTGGCTAAGAGAGTGGTGTAAGGAGATGGGGTTTGGGTTTTGAGAGAACTGTGCTGACTTTTTATGTTGGCTACAGGCTCTTTAGTAGAGATGGATTGCACCTCAAATCTCGCCCACCCATTAATGCTTGCAATCTGCTCTACCTTAATGTTGTATATGAGAACAGTCATAAGAATGAGAACCTTCACAAACAGTCATGTGTATAAATGCAAAAACAATGCCCTTGGGCTGTATGGCAGCTCCCACCCACATAATAAATAAATACAAAGGGCACAAAGTGAGGAATGTTCAGCGCGCACAATAAACTATGTCCCCTATGGCCTTGAAATGTGACAATGATAAAATAATCCTTATCATCTGTAGGGGAAGCAGCACCACAAGGCTGGAAGGATAGTTACAGGGTATTGTTATCAGGGAGGATGCAGTGTAATCACAATACTTTGTTTTGTATCCAGTGCAAATACGCCCACTGGTGGGAAGTCGGGGGTGGTGCACTCCTCTCCCTACCCATATTAAACTATTCCAGAAAACCCTGCTAGTGCATTCCACATTGATGAGTCACAGTGTCTGACCAGAGGCAGAGAAAAGAGCAGCTGCCTGTCCCTGTCTCTCTCTATATATATATCCCAGCATCCTACATACCAATACAAGCTAACCAGCCATCCCTGCTAGGGCACAGCCTTCCAGGTAAGAGATGGACCCATGTAAAGTATTAATATGAATTATCATATTATTATTATTATTACCTCTATTATTATTATTATTATTATTATTACCTCTGTTATTATTATTATTATTATTACTACCTCTATTATTATTATTATTATTATTATTATTATTACCGGTACCTCTATTATTATTATTATTATTATTATTACCTCTATTATTATTATTATTATTATTATTATTATTACTACTACTATAATTGTGATTACTATTATAATTATTATTACTTCTGCTATTATTATGATAACTATGATTATTATTGTGTCGGTGATGATTATTGATTTTCAGAATGTAAGTAATTCATTATAAGATGCATTTTACATATTAAATGCATCTTATAATATATATTCTGTACAGTACGATTCCCAGATATTTAACTATTTAGACATTTCTAGTTCTGTTTAGTTATTAACACTATGAGGTTAATTAACCCTATAAGGGTAACTAACACTATGAGGTTAATTAACCCTATAAGGGTAACTAACACTATGAGGTTAATTAACTCTAAAAGGGTAACTAAAACTATGAGGTTAACTAACCCTACAAGGGTAACTAAAACTATGAGCTTAATTAACTCTAAAAGGGTAACTAACACTATGAGCGTAATTAACTCTAAAAGGGTAACTAACACCAGGAGGTTAACTAACTCTATAAGGGTAACTAACACTATGATGTTTACTTACCATATAAGGGTAACTAACACTGTAAGGTTAACTAACTCTATAAGGGTAACTAACACTATGAGGTTAACTAACTCTATAAGGGTAACTAACACTATGAGGTTAACTAACTCTATAAGTGTAACTAACACTATGAGGTTTACTTACCATATAAGGGTAACTAACACTATGAGGTTAACTAACTCTATAAGGGTAACTAACACTATGGGGTTAACTAACTCTGTAAGTGTAACTAACACTATGAGGTTTACTTACCATATAAGGGTAACTAACACTATGAGGTTAACTAACTCTATAAGGGTAACTAACACTATGAGGTTAACTAACTCTATAAGGGTAACTAACACTATGGGGTTAACTAACTCTATAAGGCTAACTAACTCTATGAGGTTTATACACTTGCTCATGAGCCCCAAACTAAAAGCTCTATCTAAATGGAATTCTAAGTACTTATTTTCCAATGTATATTCAGTTAAAGGTAAAGTCAAGTCAATGTATACACATCACTGTGACATTGGTTTGTCCTTTGTAACCCTGAATGTCCTGGGAGCAGTGAGGAAGGTTTCTTTATATTACAATGTGAGATGGTTAAAGGGTTTTTCTTTATTAGACAGTGTGATAAGGATCCCTAATTTTTATTTATTTGGGAGACTACAAAATCTCTAAATCAGCTCAATGATTCCATGTACTGTATGTCTGATCTGTCACGTTTTAAACATCGATTCATTTATTCTATGTCTATGGAAAAGGCCTTAGGCTAGTATGGCAAATCCCCTTATAATATATTATATATATATAGGGGGTATCTCCTGGAGGTAAGAGAGGAGGATTACTGGTAATTACATGCAAAGTAGGTAAATATTTACACTTACAATAAACAATGCCAAGCTCTATATCTGTGCTATGGTTATCCTTTTGTATGTTGGTAAACTACAATTCCCATGGTGCATTGTAAGGGATTCATTAATAAAGATTTGTTAGCATGTCATTGTTTAACATGCTGCAATAACCATTCATTACTGCTAAAATAAGTACAAACAGTATTCTAACCCCATGTAGCACTGTGACAGTCTTATTCATAAAAGGGCGAGAGTTCCAAACTGAACCAATCAGGTTTTTTTAAAGGTAGCAGACCAATAAAAAGGTAACATCTGATTGGTTTCCACAGAGTAACAATTTATTTGATAGGCCCATTTTGAAGCCACCGGTTGACGTTGCCCTCCCACTAGTACAATTACAGGGTATTTGCTGTTCTGCTTGTTTAATCATTTCTACGTGTAGGATGCACTCACACTTTTATTGCGCTGTGAGGGCCTCCCAGTGTTTCCAGCCGTAAGGTGCAGTCCTTGTTGTTATTGAATCGCAATGTCAGCCAAGCTGTTAATATCAATATAAAAAACCCTGTGATGCTCTGTGAGGATTTCAACAAGCAATATGGCAACGCCGCTCCTGTTGATGATTCACTGTTTACATACAGTGACATGTTTAATAAAGTCAGGGGAATGAAAGGTAAACGGTTACATTTTAATTGTCTTTCAATGTTGGTGTTGAAGGAATATTTGGCAGTTTTGCTGCCCAGTTGGTGATCACCTCACCTTATCTACAAACAAAGCCTTTTCATCAGGAGCCGCTCTGGGCATGTGCAGACTCTGCAGTCAGGAAGGAGGAGGCGGCTCTTCAGTGCTTAGTTTTTGGTCTTTTAAAGGGAAACTATCTTGCTTTTTATTCTGTCCCCAATGAAACTGACAAGGTTTAGCAATAACCACCTGTTTTATGTTTTAATGTGGATGAAAGGAATGTCCAGAACAAGATGTATTCACATCAATTTAATTCCACGGGGGAAAGAATTAGCATTAAATTTCCTTATACACACAGCAATCACCTGGGGATGTTTCATTCTGCTGTGTGAGACACTTTGCATGTTGTTGGCCCATGTTAGCATTTCACAATAACTGAAAGCTATTTATTTTGCATTATTTCTCAGTCCGACCTTTTTACCGAATCTGTGGTGACTCAGGGTTTTACGGTAAACAAGCAGCAAGACCTCTCCTCCCCCTCCCTTCTTCCCTGGGGTTACCAGCTGTGAATTACCAGTACAGGATTCCATTCAGCGCATAATAAAGAAGCTTTCTCATTCAATTTGTTTTTCTTTTTAAATAAAATGCAGAAATTAGCAGGTCTTTGTATTGTGAAATGTTTCGATACCATTTTTTATTTATTTGTTTCAGAACAGATTCTCCCCCCCCTGAGCTAACCAGATGTAGCTGTAACGTTAACGCTGTTAAGTGTAGCCTAGTTCTGGGAAGGAATTGCATAATTTGTCTCTATTCCCAAGTATTTACCCAGCAGCATGAGGGAGGGGGGAGCGTTGCAGGTAACGTTGGCATGAATAAAGTAGACTCATTGCTTTGTGCATCCACAGCGACCTCATTAAAGGAACAGTATACGCTGGCAGTGAAGGGGTTAATCTAGACATTTAGATGATGAGAACTGATTGGGGATAAATCCGTGTCTTCCCCGTCTTACCAGGAATCTTCATCAGGATGGCAATAAGACATTTCTGTCTTTTTATTTCCCTTTTTTAGGACACCCAGAGTTTTAACACAATGATTGCCTTTGGGTTCCTCTACGTGGGGCTCCTTGTAGGTCTGGGCGAGGCCATTTTACCGTCTGACAACATGAACCGTAAGTTATGATGAGGAAACCGAAGGGTTAATTGGAAACCTTAGAAGGAAGAAGCCAATCACTGCCTGGAAGAGCTCTCCAAACTATGAAACATATGAGAATAAGGCAGAGATCCAGGGTGCAGTGTTGATGCATAATCTTCCATAACGTTTATTTCAATACCAATTGAACCATCTGGTAGTACTGGAATATATATGAGCATTAATAAGTATATAAAGTATAGTAATGAGTTATAGTAGCTACAACAAAAATATATAAAGTTGTAAAAGTACTTACTAAGCTACTACCCCTATTTAAATAGAATTGTCAAAATGGAGGGTTTTAGACTGCCCCCCCCCCTATATGTGGAAACCACTGTATGTGTTTTAACCAATTAAAATGTTAGGTTTCATTATAACAGCCAATTAGGTTCTATCTTTTAAATACATGGCAATTTTAGACAATCATAAAAAATACATATGTAGAATATAAAGATGTGCGGACACACTAACTGCTGGGCGCTGTTGTAAAATGATAGGTTAAACTCACAATGACCACTTTTAAATTGGTAAATGCGAGTTTAACCCCTTATTTGCGTCGTTTGCTTGGGTATCCCAAAAGATACCCAAGGTATTCAGTAACGCCATTTGCACTAATATCTGGTGTTAAAGTCATACTGGGATTTATGGTACTTAATACCGGAACAACCATTTACCTAGTGATTATGGCTCTGGGTAAATGAGGCTATTGCCGTTATACAAATCCAAATATATTAACAAACACAAAAAGACAGAGAAATAAATCTCATTGAGATGCATGTTTAGTTTACCATTATAAAGCATGCTTAGTGATGTCATTGTTTATAATCGGTGCTCATGATGTCACCTGTCAGAAAAACCTCTACATCACATAACACAACATGCCTACCTATCTTTGGAATGTAAGATTGTATCTGTATCTATGAATACTCTTATCGATATGCAGGGAGATTCTTATTGTTAAAAATGGTGCTCATTTTGCCCTAACCAATCAGATCTTATTTAACATTTAAAAGTTAACATCTGATTGGTTGGGGCAAAATTAGCACCATTGTTAACCATAAGAACTTTTATTGAATAACCCATAGTGAGAGAGCTGTCCCAAAGAGCTTACAATCTAAGTGAGTATTATATAACTTTGCACTAGACCTCCTGCTCCTCTAATGTTCTTCTATTGCAATGTATAGGTTACTGTACATTATCAACTATTCAGACAATAGGCAGATTCTGTTGGATACATTTTTAATGGATCAATGATCTAAATTTGGACCTGGATCTGACGGCCATGATAAGCACACAGTTCATTTTTGTGTGACTGTGATAGTTAAGGTCAAACTTCTCTGCTTTCCCCCTGCAGAGATTTCAGTGGAAGGAAGTCGATATGTCACTGAACAGTTTGAAAACGCCTTAAATGGGGTAAAGAAAATGAAACATGTTATGGACAAAACAGGGAAGGAACATCAGGAGATATTGAGGACACTGGAGGAGACCAAGAAGAAGAAAGAGGTAAATTAGTACATAGACTTTCTATACCCACTGTAGACCCAGATAATATACTGATACCAGTTGGTGTATGGATAGTTTACTGTGATGTAAAAACTGGCACTTATAGTTGCACCCATGTGCATTGCAAATCAAGACAAATCCGATTGGGTAGATGTGGACCTATCACATACAAAGACATTTCAATAAGCTAAACGTATACTGTGTTTGCTGTGAAGGTATTTATTTGTAATCCATGCAAGGGTACGGGATACCCGAAACATGTTGTGGTGCATGGATTACAAATAAATACCTTCACAGCATAGACTGTACCTCTGGTCTCTGTCTACTTTCCTCCTTTTGTTTGACTAATATAGATTGGGTTATAAGTGGAAGACCCTAGATAGAATTTGGAGATCTTCCTAAAGCTTTATGGTACTGGTGGACCTAACCTAATACTGGTATACTGTGTTTGCATTGATGCCCAGTCCTTAATGTCCACTTGTTTTAGGCTAATGCAGTTGTGAAACTACGGAAGTGGGTGTGTCCACAATCTGTGATGTCACACAATACCCTATAGGTGTAAATTGGCACATGTTGCACAAGCTCGAGAAGAGCTCAGAGAGCCGTAAAGAAGGCAGTGTCAGTGCAGGAAGGAAACAGCAGACTTCTAGGTAAATACCTTATTTAAGGAATGCAGGGGAGTAAGGTAAGTATTGTGAGGGTGTAATTTTATTGTAAGTAGGGTTTGGGGGGGGGGGGCAAGTTGTGAAGTAAATTTTGTCAGGGAGAGAGTTTAATGTGACTATCAAAAGATTCATTGGGAGTGTGGTCACCCTATGGGATGGGAGTTTCTATTTTCCAAACCTCTGTGGAGATGCTGCACCCACTTTTCCTGGCAAACAGCACTGCAACAATATTTGTCTATGTGACTTTCCCTTCAAGCTTCTGTTTCCATATAATCTTCATGTTTCATAGTCTCTCCTCCTTTAGGAAAAAAGCACAAACATTTCATAGAGTTTATTTTGCCTTCTCTATTAGGAGGCCCTCCAGAAAGCATCCGAGTCCGAGCAACAACTGAAAGAGAAGAAGGAAGCTTGCAATGAGACTGTGCTGGCACTGTGGGAGGAATGTAAACCCTGCCTGAAACACACCTGCATCAGGTTCTACTCTAAATCCTGCAGGAGCGGCTCAGGCCTGGTGGGACGTCGGGTAGGACTTTATGAGATATTATTGAGACATATACATAGTAGATTGATACTAAACAAAGATGGATGTCCTGTGACATGCATGGCATCCATCTTTGCTTTGTATCAATACTCAATTTAACGGATCTTAAATTTAAGTAGGTGTCTCCTATCTTTGTATTGTTATATTCATGTTGTCCTCTCGCCATTTTTGTCTGTCTTGTTTTCAATCTGCAGTTTGAAGAATTCTTAAATAATTCTTCTCCATTCTCCATTTTCTTTAATGGGGAGAAAATTGACACCCTGAACCAAGAGGGAAGAGAGCAGCACATGACCCTGGATGATATAGAGAATGGATACAGCATCATGGAGGATGGTGTTGATGAGATGTTCCGAGAGACCATCAAGGCCTTTGAGCAAATGAAGTCATTCTTCGACCCGTCTTTTCACAGTAGCTTTGCTCCTCCTCAGTGGGAATCGTTTCCTTTCCACAGGATTGGTTTCCCATTTTCCGCCCCACATTCACGCAGTGCAAGATCCCCTTTGTTTAATCCCCGTTTCTCTGGTGACTTTGAATCACTTATCGAGGCTGCACAGAAGATGATGGAGAGGAGCCATCACTTTGCTCCAAGATTGGAATCTATGGGCTCCTCCTTTGGTATGAAAAGACAGGGATTTTCAATGTTAATATCATAACACACATGCATTGATTGATAATTGGAACTGTATCCCTAGTGTACACTACATTGTAATTATGTAAAACCTGCCCCCTATGACTAACAATGGACAACAACAACTGTAAACCAAGATGCACCATCATTTGAACAGAACCTACTCAGCAGAAAGAGGCACTGTGACTGGATAGCAGCTGTAATAACACCACCTGTTATTGGCCAAGATATAAACTAATATACACTATGGTTATACAACAGTTACACTAAAATGCATTATGACTGGATAGTTGGGGCAGGTGTTTCAGGGCAATAAGGTGCAATTGCTACTCTGCACTGAATATAACATTTTAACCATGTCCTATATAACAGTAAATGTGTGTATCCTTTTTAGATAACAACAATTCTACAGATGATAAGCTAGCTTGTAAGGAATTGAGACGCAACTCAGCTGGGTGCTTGAAGATGCAAGACAATTGTGAGAAATGCAAAGAGATTTTGGCCATAGGTAAGAACTAGTTACATAGGGAACAGGGGAGCAAAAAAAAACCCATCACATAGGAATAAAAATGATAATCTCTTAGTCTGGAAGTCTTCTGCTACGTTATCCAGCAATGGTCACCCATGGTCCTACCTAAGCGAGTGACCATCTATTTAAATAAGCCAGTAACAAGCTATGGCTTTAGAAACTGGCTTGCAAAGTTATTTTAATAGAAAGCCACTCGCTTACAGGTATAGGGAACCATATGTTCTTTTATATGGGAAATATTCCAATATTTCATGTTATATAATATTGTTTGCTCCTCCCTCCCCTCCCTAATAATCAGTGTTGTACGTGGTTTCTCCTATGGTTAGATTGTACCGGTAAAGACCCCGTACAAGAAAACTTACAGGAAATGTTTGAAGATTCCCTTCGCATAGCCGAGAAGTTCACCAGACAATACGAAGATTTGTTGGATCAATTCCGGGAGAAGATGCTCAACACCACTAGCATTTTGGAACATCTGAACAAACAGTTTGGGTGGGTCTCCAAGCTCGCAAACTTCTCCGCCAATGGGAATACTGGGATTTTCCAGATTTCCACAGTAAGTGACAACATTGTAAGACATACAGGTTATTAAAATGATACTGGAGCTCCAAGGTTACTAGTTTTATCTTGGTGTGGTATAGTGTAGGGTAGATTATTTCTTACAAAGGATCAGGTGACGGGACATCACCCACTAATTATAAATGATATCATATCATTATATATAATATATATCGGTTGTCAGCAACACTCAGGTAACTAGAACAGTAACTGCCCGGCTGTCGAATCCAAATGATGAATAGAATACTGGTAAGACTCTTGGCGCACTCACAGGACTTTTAACAAACTTTAATTGAGAAACGATCAACGCGTTTCAGCCGCCATCTTCGGCTGTCATCAGGATCAAACAAACAGGGTATCATCAAAACTTTTGAAACCCACATCCCAAACCGCTCCCCCCCTACACGTGTAACCAACCAATCAGCAGCATCAATGGCTACATAATTTCAGTGTGTACTAAGTGGATATTAAGTGGATCATGTGACACAGATGACATAGCTAAGAACTGTTTATAACTGATGACATAGCTAAGAACTGTTTATAAGGATATAACTGACAGGAAGTTCATGACTCTTGTGTATTATAAGAATAGAAATATTGACAGGATATTAGGCAGTTATTGTCTTTTTTCCCCTTAATTTCTAGGTTTATTCCCAAGAGGGAGACGCTCCCTCGGACACCAAAGTGACCGTTAACCTCTTTGAGTCAGAACCTTTCACCTTCACGTTGCCTGGAAACATTTCCATGAATGATCCTAAGTTTGGGGAACTTGTGGCTGAAGAGGCTCTGAAGAGGTTCAAGGCCGATGCCATGTAAGTTATGGACAATCTGTTGCTGAGTGGTGGATTTTATCCTACGGTCCCTACTTAGAACGAGACATGGGACCATTTTATTGGACGTGTTTGGTGTTGTCCTCTTGTACCATCCATTGACATCATTAACAGATAGGACATTGTAAGCACTGGAGCTGTGTAGAGCGCCATCTTAAAAAGGGTGTAAATGACCCTGTGTAATCCTCTATAACGGGGATGTTGAACCATAGCACTCCAGATGTTTTAGAAACTATCATTTGTGGCATTGTAGTTTCCCAACATCTGGAGTACCAAGGTCTGACATTATTGCTCTATTATATGTCTGTGTGGATGTATTGCTACTGGATTGATGCTATTCTATCTAGAACATTAACGGATTTCCTAATAAAATGCCTTTTTGTCCATCTCTTTGCAGTGAAGCTGCCTGAGACAACAGTAGAAATAGCTGGAGCTTAGTCCGCTGAAGGCTTCGTAGAACTGGATTCCAAGCTGCGCAGTAACATTCCCCACCACTAGAGAAGACTAGGGCGCAACCTTCTGTGCCAGCTGCACCATGCTACCCTAATACTGTCCCCTTACTATGGATATGCTGCTATGGACTGCTTAACAATTACTTATAGGGACCAAAGAGGCGCATAATAAAATATCTGTAATGGTGAATGTAGGACCAGGCCTTGGTTTGTTTCCTGTTTACATAATAAAGGTAATAGGTGTTGGTAAACCTCAGAGGAAAGGTAAAAAACAGATTCCACATGATAAATAATGAAAAATGGAAGGTTATTAATTTTATACATATTAACGACAAAAGGTCACAAGGCAGATGACATAGCTAAACACTGATTATAACTGATGACATAGCTAAACACTGATTATAACTGATGACATAGTTAAACACTGATTATAACTGATGTCATAGCTAAACACTGATTATAACTGATAACATAGCTAAACACTGATTATAACTGATGAAATAGCTAAGCACTGATTATAACTGATGACATAGCTAAACACTGATTATAACCGATGACAGCAAACACTGATTATAACTGATGTCATAGCTGAACACTGATTATAACTGATGACATAGCTAAACACTGATTATAACTGATGACATAGCTAAACACTGATTATAACTGATGACAGCAACAAAACACTGATTATAACTGATGTCATAGCCGAACATGATTATGAATGATGAACATAGCAAAACAATGATTAAATCAGATGACATAACTAAACACTATTTTAACTGATGACATAACAAAGGACTGATTATAAATGAGACATAGCTAAGACTAATTATGACTGATGACATAGCTAAACACTGATTAGACTAATGACATAACAAAGCATGATTATAACATGACATAAGAAGCACTGATTATAACTGATGACATAGCTAAACACTGATTATAACAGATGACATAGCTAAGCACTGATAAAACTAATGACAGCTAAGCACTGATTATAACTGATTACATAGCAAGCACTAGTAAACTGATGACAGCAAAACACTGATTATAACTGATGACATACTAAACACATGATTATAACTGATGTATAGCTAAACACTGATTATAACTGATGACATAGCTAAACAGATTATAAATGATGACATAGCTAAACACTGATATAACTGATAACATAGCTAAACACTGATTATAAATGATGACATAGCTAAACACTGATTATAACTGATGACATAGCTAAACACTGATTATAACTGATGACGTAGCTAAACACTGATTATAAATGATGACGTAGCTAAACACTGATTATAACTGATGACGTAGCTAAACACTGATAATAACTGATGACATAGCCAATCACTGATTATAAACTTATGTCTAGCCAAACACTGATTATGACTGATGACATAGCCAAACACTGATTATGACTGATGTCATAACCAAACACTGATTATGACTGATGACATAGCTAAACACTAATTATAACAGATGACATACTGTAGCTGAACACTTGTAATAACTGATGACATAGCTAAGCACTGATTATGACTGATGACATAGCCAAACACTGATTATGACTGATGTCATAACCAAACACTGATTATGACTGATGACATAGCTAAACACTAATTATAACAGATGACATACTGTAGCTGAACACTTGTAATAACTGATAACATAGCTAAACACTGATTATAACTGATGACATAGCTAAACACTGATTATAACTGATGACATAGCTAAGCACTGATTATGAGATGACATAGCTAAACACTGATTATGACTGATGACACAGCCAAACACTGATTGTGACTGATGTCATAGCCAAACACTGATTATAGCTGATGACATAGCTAAGCACTGATTATAACTGATGACATAGCTAAGCACTGATTATAACAGATGACATACTGTATCTAAAACGGATTATAACTGATGTCATAGCTGAACACTGATTATAACTGATGACATAGCTAAACACTGATTATAACAGATGACATAGCTAAACACTGATTATAACTGATGACAGCAAAACACTGATTATAACTGATGTCATAGCCGAACACTGATTATGAATGATGACATAGCAAAACAATGATTATATCAGATGACATAACTAAACACTTATTTTAACTGATGACATAACAAAGGACTGATTATAACTGATGACATAGCTAAGCACTAATTATGACTGATGACATAGCTAAACACTGATTATGACTAATGACATAACAAAGCACTGATTATAACATGACATAGCTAAGCACTGATTATAACTGATGACATAGCTAAACACTGATTATAACAGATGACATAGCTAAGCACTGATTATAACTAATGACAGCTAAGCACTGATTATAACTGATTACATAGCTAAGCACTGATTATAACTGATGACAGCAAAACACTGATTATAACTGATGACATAGCTAAACACTGATTATAACTGATGACATAGCTAAACACTGATTATAACTGATAACATAGCTAAACACTGATTATAAATGATGACATAGCTAAACACTGATTATAACTGATGACATAGCTAAACACTGATTATAACTGATGACGTAGCTAAACACTGATTATAAATGATGACGTAGCTAAACACTGATTATAACTGATGTCATAGCCAAACACTGATTATGACTGATGACATAGCCAAACACTGATTATAACTGATGACGTAGCTAAACACTGATTATAACTGATGACGTAGCTAAACACTGATTATAACTGATGACATAGCTAAGCACTGACTATAACTGATGACATAACTAAACACTGATTATAACCGATGACATAGCTAAACACACGATTATAACCGATGGACTAGCTAAGCACGGTTATAACTGATGACATAAGCTAAGCACCGATTATACCTGATGGCATAGCTAAGCAGATTTAACTGATGACATACTAAGCACTTATTATGACTGATGACACAGCTAAACACTGATTATGACTGATGATATCCTAAACACTGATTATGACTGATGATATAGCTAAACACTGATTATAACTGATGACATAACAAAGCACTGATTATAACGGATGACATAGCTAAGCACTGACTATAACTGATGACATAACTAAACACTGATTATAACCGATGACATAGCTAAACACTGATTATAACCGATGACATAGCTAAACACTGATTATAACTGATAACATAGCTAAACACTGATTATAAATGATGACGTAGCTAAACACTGATTATAACTGATGAACGTAGCTAACACTGATTTAACTGATGACATAGCTAAACACTGATTATAACTGATGACTAGCTAACACTGATTATAACTGATGACGTAGCTAAACCACTGATTATAACTGATGACTGCTAAACACTGATTAATAACTGATGACATGTAGACACTGATAAAACTGATGCCTACTAAACACTGATTTAAATGATACATAGCTAACACGATTAAACTGATAACTAGCAACACTTTATAACTGATGACATAAGCTAAACACTGATTATAACTGATGACATAGCTAAACACTGATTATAACTGATGACGTGCTAAACACTGATTATAACTGATGACGTAGCTAAACACTGATTATAACTGATGAACTGCTAAACACCTGATTATAACTGATGACGTAGCTAAACACTGATTTAACTGATGACGTAGCTAAACACTGATTATAACTGATGACGTAGCTAAACACTGATTATAACTGATGACGTAGCTCAACACTGATTATAACTGATGACGTAGCTAAACACTGATTTATACTGATGACTAGCTAAACACTGATTATAACTATGACGTAGCTAAACACTGATTATAACTGATGACGTAGCTAACCTGTATAACGATGACTAGCTAAACACTGATACCTGATGACTAGCCAATCACTTGTATAAACTGATGTCATGCCAACACTGATTATGACTGATGACATAGCCAAAAACTGATTATGACTGATGTCATAACCAAACACTGATTATGACTGATGACATAGCTAAACACTAATTATAACAGATGACATACTGTAGCTGAACACTTGTAATAACTGATAACATAGCTAAACACTGATTATAACTGATGACATAGCTAAACACTGATTATAACTGATGACATAGCTAAGCACTGATTATGACTGATGACATAGCTAAACACTGATTATGACTGATGACACAGCCAAACACTGATTGTGACTGATGTCATAGCCAAACACTGATTATAGCTGATGACATAGCTACACTGATTATAACTGATGACATAGCTAAGCACTGATTATAACAGATGACATACTGTATCTAAACACTGATTATAACTGATGACATAGTTAAACACTGATTATAACTGATAACATAGCTAAACACCGGTTATAACTGATAAATAGCTAAGCACCGATTATAACTGATGGCATAGCTAAGCACTGATTATAACTGATGACATAGCTAAGCACTTATTATGACTGATACACAGCTAAACACTGATTATACTGATGATATAGCTAAACACTGTTATGACTGATGATATAGCTAAAAACTGATTATAACTGATGACATAACAAAGCACTGATTATAATGGATGACATAGCTAAGCACTGACTATAACTGATGACATAACTAAACACTGATTATAACCGATGACATACTAAACACTGATTATAACCGATGACATAGCTAAGCACCGGTTATAACCGATGACATAGCTAAGCACCGGTTATAACTGATGACATAGCTAAGCACCGATTATAACTGATGGCATAGCTAAGCACTGATTATAACTGATGACATAGCTAAGCTTATTATGACTGATGACACAGCTAAACACTGATTATGACTGATGATTAGCTAAACACTGATTATGACTGAGATATAGCTAAACACTGATTATAACTGATGACATAACAAAGCACTGATTATAACGGATGACATAGCTAAGCACTGACTATAACTGATGACATAACTAAACACTGATTATAACTGATGACATAGCTAAACCCTGATTATAACCGATGACATAGCTAAACACTGATTATAACTGATAACATAGCTAAACACTGATTATAACTGATGACATAGCTAAACACTGATTATAACTGATGACATAGCTAAACACTGATTATAACTGATGACATAGCTGAACACTGATTATAACTGATGGCATAGCTAAACACTGATTATAACTGATAACATATCTAAACACTGATTATAACTGATAACATAGCTAAACACTGATTATAACTGATAACGTAGCTAAACACTGATTATAACTGATGACATAGCTAAACACTGATTATAACTGATGACGTAGCTAAACACTGATTATAACTGATGACGTAGCTAAACACTGATTATAGCTGATGACATAGCTAAACACTGATTATAACTGTTGACATAACTAAACACTGATTATAACTGATGACATTTACTAAATTTATGATTGTATTGACAGGTGCCCATACATCGCACATTTTCCCAATTGTAATATGATCAGGAAAGTCTTTTTTTAAGTCGATTGGTTTAATTATCGTAGTATTTTCTGAAGTTCTGATTAAATGTAAATGGGATGTAACCTTACAACTGGCGATATTTCACATTAATCGCCAAATGCATTGAATGTGGAAAAATATGTATGGTACATCTACGTACAATTAACATTGCATACCCGTCTATCAAAGTATTGGTCAGTGTTACGATCACAATAACATTTTGCATCATGGGAAGAACGAATCAGTAAGTTAAATATAGGACGATAAACAAAGGAACAGTTTAGTTACTTCCAAATTGAATGTATCACTGGAAAGGGCAAATGGAAATGAGGTATATTACATTCCCACCGACTCAGCCAAGTTACACCATAGCAAGAAATCAAATACCAGGATTTTATCAGTCTCCATCACATTACAGCCGGACTGGGAGAATCTGTGTCGTCTCACTGTCCTAGAAATATTCCCCAGGAGAGTAAAAACGTAGAAAAAAACAGGAAAATAGAGAAAAGCATTCAGAAATGACAGCAACTGGGGTTAATTCTGATTTGATGTCAATGTTATGTTTTCTGCATCATATTACGTATCAGGATGATGTCATTTACCAGAAATGTCCTTAAGTTTGAGGTGCCTGATTGTTACTAGGGTTTTTGTCCATAGCTACCTTCTATGCAAAGCTCTGGATTAAGATATTCCAACAGCACTCAAACCAGTGTATGGTCCACAACCCATTCATCTAAATGTGGTCCCAAGCTTAATGTCAATCCATGGAATACAGTAGAAAGTAGTAAAATTAATGTGGGCCTACAGATGTGGAGATTTGTCTATTTATTGCTAATTACAAGAAAGGGCTCTGGCACGTGCAGGAGAATAAGTAAGTAGGTAAGTCAACTAGAAGCCCTCAACCAAAAGTGTACACGGCGTTCTTCAACCCTGCCCCTGCACAATAATGGGAGGAAGAAGCACTGCAAAGTGCCCAACACTGGGTGCAAACACCTCAATATTCTATCTTAAATGGAGTATGTATATCGAACAATGAGAGGGTTGCACAGGCATTTTATTAGTGACCACACATCAGAATAAGTAAGCTGCCCCCTACTTCAGATGAGTGTACTCTCTCCTGCCTTCCAGAACTTTTTACTATGCAGGCATACTTTTTTTAGTTAAAGGGGAAGTTCAGTGCAAATACATGTACTTTTCAGAAAAAAGAGCAGTATTTTCCTATCCTAATGACCTTAATCTGCCAATTCAGCATTTTGTCTGTGTATAAATAAATGCAACAGAAATACTGACTTCCTGTTTGCCGGACCCCTAATAGAGACACTTATGGTCTTGCCCTTGACCCAGTCCCTGGGTTGATTCAGTTGCTCAGTAGAGATCTGAGCACCTTTGACCCATCCAACAGCCAATCAGTAGAAATTACTGTTAGGAACATTCCAAGGAAGTGGTGCATTCTGGGAAGAAAAAGGATTGTTAGAACCTAAAATGTCAGCTCACTAATGTCAACAGCAGGAAACAGCAAGGGGTATAAATTTGACTGATTTTTCAAAATGGAAGAAAATATGTAGAATAACTAAGTATGCATTACACAAACTAACAATTTAACAAATATTGATAATTTCCACTGAACTGTGCCTTTAATATAATGCTTCTTAAAGGACAACTCCACCCTCCTAAGAGCATCTTTTAGAAAGAATGGCCTCTTTAAAATATGTTGATATATCCTATTATGTCCTATGAATTCATTACTGTATGCCTGCTATGCTTCTGGATGCCTCATGGAAACTGAGCAATTTAGAAACCTGTACTGAGCCTGTACTGAGCCTGGGCATGCTCAGAAGAGGCAGATGGGATTAACATTCAGTTATTGTCTGTGATGTCAACTGTCAAATCCATAACCGACAGTTACTAACTGGAAGAACCAGGAAGCAGAAACAGGGACATTGTGCAGCATTTCAGGTTAGACTTATATATTTCAGATTTCAAACTATTACCGTTTAGGGTTTTGGGGGGTGATTTACCTGTATGTTTTCATTTCAGGGCTGGACTTGCCCTTTGAGTGTAACTATCATCAGTACTAGATTAATGGCTATTTACAGAGTTGAGCCTGTGTCCAGTGATATGCAGGGAATGGTTGTTTCAGTCACTCTCTGATGTTAAAGGGAAAGTCCAGTGGAAAATATTATTTTTTAAATTCTTAGTTTATATTAAACATACTAGTTACATATTCTCTTCCATTTCGAAAAATCAGTTGATTTCACACCCTTTGCTGTTCCCTGCTGTTGACATTAGTGAGCTGACATTTCAGGTTCTAACGGTCCTTTTTCTTCCCAGAATGCACCACATCCTTGGAATGTTCCTAACAGTAATTTAGTCAGTATCTCAGTAGCATTTATTTATACACAGACAAAACGCTAAATGAGCAGGTTAAGGTCATTAGGATGGGGAAATACTGCTCTTTTTTTTTTTTTTTTAAGTATATGGATTTGCACTGAACCTCCCCTTTAAGAAATTGATGAAAACTAATTACCTGGGCCCATGGTTATCTGTGTGTATAAGAAAAGGAGACCATAGACAAATGAATGAAACCCATGTCAGGTGATGTTTACATTGGGCAACTACGCGGTCTGATATTTCACCATAAGAAAGCATAAAAAATGTTTTTTATTGTCTGGTAGAGACCCCGAAACCCCATTTTCCCATTATTAAGATTTGTAAAAGATAATAAATAACCAGTGATCAATGTAGTAAATTGAATTTGCTGTAATTCCCCACTAGATGGCGATGTTTAATAAGATTTAGTTCTCAGTATTTATAAGGATCCTATAACTGGAGCTGGTTCTCTAATCACAGGTACATTAAAGGAGAACTATCGTGTGTATAATGTTTTTTTTAAAAACAGTTAAAATGAAAAGTACTTGGGACAGGGATATTGTTAATTCCTACCTCCCAATATTTTTTCTGTGAGGAGCACCAGCCCAAAGAAAACTGATTCTGCCAGTCTTCCTGGCTTCAGCACTATCTTTAATAAAGGAAAAGTCCAGGGCTAACCTGGCAAATTAAAACTGCATGTGCTGTAGGTCCTCAATGAAACAATATTGGGAGGTAGGAATAATCAATCCGACCTCCCTGCCCCAGGTACTTTCCATTTTTAAAAAGTATAGTTATCCTTTAAGGTTTTGCACCAGTCAGACTAACTCACTTTCTATAAGGTGCCAGTAAATTCTATTGGGCTCATTAACAGCGAAGTGATGGGCACTTTTCCAGAATTAAAGTTGCGATAACTGTCGGTTAGCTTTGACTTTAACCCCATCTTTGCGTTCGGGTATTGCAAATACCCGGTCCACAGTTTAAAGGCTGCGGAGTCTGGTTTAGGGGCTTCAGACACTAAAAATGGTTATTTGGAATTACTGATTATATGGAATTCATTGCCACATTGTGAGAATTGCCCATAAAGGACAACTTCACCCTCACGGTGACATCTTTTAGAAAGAATATGGTGAGATATCCTACTAGTTTATGCCAGTTATGCTCTTATGTGCCTCATGGAAACTAAATCTGCGTACACACATCACACACAATCCCGTTGGTACCGACGCGATGGTCCCTTTATTGGTACCGCAGTTCTGAGCATTCCCGAGGGCCAGCGAACATTCACTGCCGGCCTGGGGATTGTTTGGAACTGCCTGAAAATTTCCCTTGCCACAGTCATCTTCATTTAGTAAAAGTATAGGGAGACCACACGATCAGCAGTGATTTACTGACACGTGACATACAGGCGAACCGGCAATCAATACGCTGAAATGTCGGTTGGTTCGGCTGAAAAAAATCTGCTCACGTACCCAGTCTTAAAGGGGAAGTCAACAGTAAAAGAGAGTGATGGGGAGAGAAGATGAACCACAGTATTTAATGAAACAATTCACACAATTCTGCACGACGCGTTTCGAGCGACATGCGCCCTTTTCCGAAGGTGCCGCCCCTAGTGCCAAGGCAGACAGATGAACGTTTCCAGCCTGCACTAACCATGATGCAAATGGTGGCAGTTTATCAGCAACGCGGTCGTTGTTTTGTGGTCATACCCCTTACTGATATTAGGTAATGTGCGTAAAGCAGTCGCGAGATCAGCCAAAAAACCACAATGCACCCCGGCTAATTACATATGCAAACACTGTCGTCCAATCAGAAGTTGATCTTAACCCCACCTTCATGCAATGAAAGTTGTTACTGTGCTATTCCAGTGAATCTCCCCCCTCCTCTGCTATTGTTTCCATGTACATTGTGACTGGTGAGGCTTGTTACCTTGACAATACAACACAAACAAAATCTCTGCTGCTCCTGTTGTCCCTTCGCCCCACTCCCCTGTTTGGTTTGGATTGTCTGTGCCATGATAGGACGGGTGCAGAGCAGGCCATGGTTTATATTAACCATCACTGTGCCATTCAGATCAAAGGAGAGAAGTTGATTAAGAGCCCAGTGTTCAATGGAACGTTGAGAGTCTGAACAAAAGGAAAAAGGTTTGTTACATTGTTACAATGTCCTGCTTAATGGACCATTTCAATTGGACCAATAAGATTTATTTACTTGTAGAAATAATAACAATATAATAACACTATTAATAATAATCATAATAACAATAATAATTATTATTAATAATTGTAACTAGAAAGGGAAAGTTTAAGTATAAACTTTGAATTTGGCTTGAAAGGCTGCATTTTGGAAGGGAATTTGTGTGTTTGTGCTGCAGATTTTAAAACTCAATAATGTCAATGATGAGGACATTGTTGTTTTTTACTTACCCTTTAAATATGGCTGTCACATGAATTAAAGGCAGGTCAGTTGGTGTGTGTATTCCTGTCAGGTTGGGGGAAAAAAGACTAATAGGGAGATTCAATAAAAGTTCTTATCGTTTAAAATGGTGCTACTTTTGCCCCAACCAATCAGATCTTATTTAACATTTGAAAGCTAACATCTGATTGGTTGGGGCAAAATTAGCACCATTTTAAACGATAAGAACTTTTATTGAATAACCCTGTAACTTTTTTGATGATTGGTCAAAAGTTTTTTTTTTTTACTATACTTACCCTTTCAATATGATTGCCACATGAATGAATGGGTACCTCATTTGGTGTATGTACCTGGGTCAGGTTGGAACCTTTTTGATGATTGGTCAAAATTAGTTTTTTTGACTTTAGTAACCCTTTAAGTATGGCTGCCACAGTAATGGCTAAGTAAATCAGTAGGTGTGTGTACCTGGGTCTGGTTGAGGGGTTATGTCTTTTTTTGTGTGTACAACCATAAAACTATCTTTTATTGAAGAAAAATCTAAATCAGTTTTTTTGACTTTAGTTATCCTTTAAGTATGGCTGCCACTATAATGGATAAGTAGATCAGTAGGTGTGTGTACCTGGGTCTGGTTGAGGGGGTATGTCTTTGTCGTGTTTACAACCATAAAACTATCTTTTATTGAGGATAAATCTAAATTAGTTTTTTGACTTTAGTTACCCTTTAAGTATGGCTGCCAAAGGAATAAAGGGTAGATCAGTAGGTGTGTGTACCCATGTTTTAGCATGTATGACCATTTAAGTATGGCTTCCATGGGAATGGAAAGGTAGGTCTGTAGGTGGGTGTACCTGGGTCTGTGTGGGGGGTTGGGGGTATCACCGTTTGTATTTATGACGATGAAAAAAACTGTTTTGAAATATCCACATTTGAGCATTGTTACCATTATAGTCTATGGGAAAAAAATGTCCGAAAATTCGCTGATAATGCCATAAAGCTTCGGCGGATTCCTTAGCTAGAAGATAGCACACTTCTCCTATATGTCCAGCACGTCTGTACCAAATTTCATGCCTCTAGCTGAAAAACTGTGGGAGGAGATACAGTCCAAAAAAGCAGAAGAATAAAACGGAAGAAGAAAAAGAAGAAGAGGAAGAAATAGAAAGAACAGTAATTTGGCTTTTTCAAGCCAAATTAATAATAATAGTTATAGGAATAATCATCAACGTAATAATAATAATATTAATCATAGTAATAATAAAAATAATTGTTAATAATAATAATTGTAATAATAGTTATAGTAATAATCATCATCCTAATAATAATAATAATCATAGTAATAATAATAATGATTGTTAATAATAATAATAATTGTGATAATAGTTATAGTAATAATCATCATCCCAATAATGATAATAATAATCATAGTAATAATAATAATAATTCTTAATAATTATAGTTGTAATAATAGTTATAGTAATAATCATCATCGTAATAATAAAAATAATCATAATAATAATAATAATTGTTAATAATAATAATTGTAATAATAGTTATAGTAATAATAATCATAGTAATAATAATAATTGTTAATAATAATAATTGTTAATAATAATAATTGTGATAATGGTTATAGTAATAATCATCATGGTAATAATAATAATAATCGCTGTATGATTTTTTCTACTGAAGACCAGCATGTCTCGCCGGCGCCTGGCAGACGCTCTCCTGAAATCGAAGGAATTAGACAGCTGCGAGGGTAGAGTGGACGAAGGACCGGACAGAGAAATGGGGGAAAGCTATTCTGATCTGTTTGTTAGACAGCGTATCCCTCTCTCCAAGGATTCCCATGGCATTTACAGCCTGAGATTCTCCCCCACAGGGATACAGTTGGCTGCAGGGTTTGGAAATGGAGCCTTACAGGTAATTAGCTAAGGTGACCAGATCACAACTGGGGACGCCTGGGAGGGTTGAAATCACTGTGAATTAACCCTTGATGTACATTAACGTGCCTTAGCGCCGTGATTCCACCAGTGGCATAACTAGGAATCACTGGGCCCCCCAGCAAAACTATGATAGGGCCCCTATCGGTGCTTGATCCACAGTGGGTTTCTGGAAGAAGGCTATAGGAAAAATAATAAGATGGGGCCTGCTCGCTCAGCCTGGACAAATATCAGTCGTTGCGGCAAATTCAAATTTGCTAACGATCGATTGTGTGGGACCATATGGAACCGCACAATAGATCGGAATTTTCCAACACGTCCGATTATTCGTTCGCCCGATCCGGACAAATGGGCGAACGAACAATCGATGACTGTCACGGCCGCCCACCATCCGATATTTTCATCCGACTGACTGAAAGTGCCATGAATCGGTCGGTCGGCCAGAAATATTGTCTGGTGTGTACACAGCCTCAGATCTAGAATCACCAGAATTGACCTTTTCTGCCTTAAGTTCTCCTTAAAGCACCCATCACTGCTAAATCTCTAAGTCACTTTATCTGATGTTACATCAAGGTCAAAATGGCCTATTCTGTGTTTTGGGTTGGGTGGGAGATTTCCAGACACCTGTTATCTCTAATGCTACACTTGCCTTTTATATGTACTGAATGGTTTCATTTTGGGTGGTAGGAGACTGACCTCCAACTTGCATTGTGTGCTATGTATTGGGGGGTGTAAATTTACACAGGTAAATCACCTTATAAGGATTGAGATATGGAAACTCATATTTCAGATCATTAATGTGGAAAGTGGGACCCCTGACAGCCTTTTATATTGTGGACACCGAACCAGACAAGCCGTTACTGCATTGAGTTATCACCCAAAGAGCCAAAATGTATTGATTGCAGCCGGGGCAGATGGAATCATCTCTGTGTATGACATTAAATCAGCACTCAATGTCTTGTCAATAACAGGTACAGAATGAACATATTTTATACATATACAGGATATACAGTATTCTATACATATACAGGATATACAGTATTCTATACATGTACAGGATATACAGTATTCATACATGTACAGGATATACAGTATTCTACACATGTACAGGATATACAGTATTCTATACATGTACAGGATATCAGTATTCTATACATGTACAGGATAATAGATATTATATGACAGATATTACAGTATTCCATACATGTACAGGCTATACCGTATTCCGTTAATGTACGTATACGTATTCTATACATAACAGGATAGACAGTATTCATACATATACAGGATATACAGTATTTCTAATATCTATACGTTGAACATATACAGGAATATACAGATTCTCATACATATAAGGAGCAGTATGAAAGTACAGATTAAGTATACATGAAGGATATACAGTATTCTATACTAGACAGGATATATACAGTATTTATCGTATTATGCATGATACAGGTATACAATATTACAGTATTTATACATAGAGCAGGATATCAAGTTATTTCATACAATAGGATATACTTACATATACAGTATAGTGTAACCATATCAATAAGAGTATATATACAGGATTTATATTACATACTTTAACAGGATATACAGTATTTATGACATATACAGGATAACAGTTAATCTATGCATATACAGGATATAAAGTATTATTACAGGTACAGTTTACCTTACAGGATAAAAGTATTTATACAGTACGATATCGGATATAGCGATCAGTAAGTATATACTGTCAATACTACAGTAATAGTACAGGATATACAGTATTTTTCATAACAGGAATCAGAATTTATACATAGCTTGATATGACATATATCTAAGATTACAGTATTTCTATACAGTACAGGATTATACAGTATTTATATGTACACAATATACAGATATACAGGACATGATTCACTATAATATAAGGATATCAGTTTTATATGCATTACAGGATATACAGTATTTCATACATATACAGGATATACAGTATTGTATAGTACATTGCGGATATACAGTATTCATCCATATAACGGATATACAGATTTCTATACAATACAGGGATATACCATTTTATGACATGTACGGATATACAGTTTATACATGTACAGGATTATACAGTATTTTATACATTACGATATACAGATTTAGACATTCAGTATACAGTATATATAATGTACAGGATACAGTATTTAACTATAACAGGATATACATTATATTCTGAACATAGCCAGGATATACAGTATTTTATACAGTTACATGATGCTGAGAACTATACATAAGTTAGTTTCAACCATATACAGGATAGTAACGTTTTTATACATTACAGGATATACAGTATTTCTACAATTACAGGATAACAGTATTTATCATTACAAGGTATACAGTCTTCATTACCGATGTACAGGATATACAGTATTCTATACAGGTACAGGTTATACTACAGTATTTTTACACGTATATCCATGATAACAGTTTAATTATAACATGTACATGATATACAGTATTTAACCATGTACAGGATATACAGTATTCTACATATACAGGGATATATATTCTATTACATACCCATACAGTACAGATATACATATTACATACATATACGTAATACAGTACTGTTATACTTATACAATACCGCTGAATACAGTATTTTCAATACCATATACAGGATATACAGATTTTATACCATATAAGCGACAGTATACAGTATTTTACCATATACAGGATATACAGTAATTTACATGACAGAATACAGATTTTATGCATATACAGGATATTACTATTATACAGTATGATATACGTCATATATAAAGATTACAGTATTCAACCATATACTTGATAATACAGTATTCCATGTAGCAGGCATTAAGTAAATTTTAATACAGAATACATATATTGGATATACGAACGTATTTTAGGCACCATACAGGATAACAGTATTTTCATACAGATACAGGTTATACAGTATTTTACACGTATACATGATAAACAGTATTTTATACATATACATGATAAACAGTATTTTATACATATACAGGATATACAGTATTTCAACCATATACAGGATATACAGTATTTCATACAGATACAGGATATACAGTATTTCAACCATATACAAGATATACAGCATTTCAACCATATACAGTAACAGGATAGGATAAAATACAGTTGTTTATACTATAAGATAACAGTGTTTATCCCAAATCATATCTGGAGTATACGTTTTCAATACATATACAGGATATACAGTATTTTAACCATATACAGGATATACAGTATTTTATGCATATACAGGATATACAGTATTTCATACAGATACAGGATATACAGTATTTAACTATACAAGATAACAGCATTTCACCATATACAGGAGAACAGTATTGTCTACGTATATAAGGATATACAGTATTTTACATACATGTATCAATTTAACAGGATCAGATAACAGTATTTCATACATTACGGATATACAGATTTTATACAGTTACATAGGCGGATATTACAGATTTAACATATACAGGATGACAGTATTTTATACATATAACAGGTGATACAGTATTTTATGCAGTATATATAGCATACCGTATTTATAAATATACAGTACATACAGTATTTTATCCATTTACAGAATTTACAGTATGTTATAAATTATACAGTATATAGGGCAACAAGTATTTTCTAACCGATACAGTGCAGTACAGTTTTATCCAAATACAGTATACAGTGCATAAAGCATTTTATACATTTACAGAATTTACAGTATTTTATACATATACAGTATACAGTGCATATAGTATTTTATGCATATGCAGTATACAGTGCATACAGTATTTTATACATGTACAGTGCACACAGTATATTATACATATACGTATTAATATGGATACAGTATTTTATACATATACAGTATACAGTGCATACAGTGTTTTATACATATGTAGTATACAATATATACAGCATTTTATACATATACAGTATACAGTATTTTATACATATGCAGTATACAGTGCATACAGTATACAGGATACTACAAAGCAAAAATAGGAAATTATGTTAGTTTTTTTTGTTTTAAAAGTTCAGTCTAAAAAAACTTCTGTGATTCCTGTAACTCTCTATGGATGCCCCTTAAGTGACTTCTAACCCCTCCATCTCCTGAAACCAATGACTTAGGCATGCTCAGTGTGTCTTTAGACTGATGGGGCAATGTCTTGGATTATAAATAGGGACTTGCCCTTCCAGATCAAATCGAATCCTTTTTATCGCAAGCCTCAGCCCACATGGGGAAATGTTCTTACGATTGTGTAAAATTTACACAGAAATCCAAATGACCTAATGGCCATGGTGCAACCAAGTAGTAGGCAGCTTCCACTCCGTAAGTAAAGTAACTTTATTTGTTGACATGTTTTGTGTCTATATTCAGAACATCAAAAGGATGAAAAAAAGAGTATAGGACGCAACACTCTATATGGTGTATCAAAAATCAAAGTATGGATGTTAGAAGGGATAATTGTAAAAAAAACATTTAAAAACATAAATATACTGGGCTCTCGCTAAGTAGCATTACAATGTCAATTGTAACTATTATGCCATATACACCAGACCTTTCATTAGGTCTTGTTGTAATGTCATAATATGGTAAATTGACAAGTGATAATGCTACTTAGAGAAGAGCCCAGTATGATTGATGTTTTTAAAGTTTTAAAAGTGATCCCTTCTAAATAAAGGACTTTGAGTGTGATTACAAAAATATAGAGTGTTGCAGCCTATACTCTTTTTTTCTTCCTTTTGATATTATCACATAGATAGGCTTTATTTGCACCTCTGCTCCATAGGAGTATCATATATACAAAAATAGAGTGCCCTATCTCCTCTATCTCTTTATATTTCAGAACATGGTAATGAAATTAATGCATTGGATTTTTCCATGGATGGTTCAGTATTTGCAACAGCTGGGAGAGACAGAAACATACGTTTGTATGACAGCCACACCAACGAGGTAACCAACATTGCGTCTCAGTGCATGCTGGGATTTGTAGTTTGTAAAAAGGCGGATAAGTAGATATTCTTTGTGGTGGGAGACATTGAATTCTGGATTAACCCTTTCCCTTGTTACAGGTTTTGCACACCCTGCAGGCCCCTGATTCCTTGAATGATGATGACGTTCAGTTCTCCAGTGGCCACACCCGCAGAATATTCGCTCTGAGGTTTCACCCCTGAACGTCATCTCATTCAAGAATCAGGGGCCTGCAGGTGTGTGGCAAAAACCTGTAACAAGGAAAGGGTAATCATCCCGAATTCAATGTCTCCCACACACAAAGACATATCTACTTATCCGCCTTTTTACAAACTACAAATACCACATGCACTGAGACGCAATGTGGTGACCTCGTTGGTGTGCTTCATAGCAAACGTATTTTCGTCTCTCCCAGCTTTGCAAATACTGAACCCATCCATGGAAAAATCCAATGCATTAATTTCATTACATGTTCTTGAAATATGCCACAAAACAGTCAACAAAATAAGTTACTTTACTTTGGAAGCTGCCATACTACTTGGTGCACATGGCCATTGACCTTTGGATTTTCTGTGTAATTGACCACAATCGTAATCGAACATTTCCATGTGGTGAGGCTTGCGATAAAAAGGATAGATTACTGGAAAGGTCAATCCAATTTATAACAAGACATTGGGGCATATTTAAAAGCCTCGTTAGGTTTTCGCGGCCGTTTTCCCCCCGACCTTTCCGCATAAATCCGTGTTATATGCGATTATTTATGTCGGGGAAAGCTGCGAAAAGTTAACGATACTTACTTGTTTTGCATTGCGGTATCGGCCGATACTAGCCCCCTGCCGGCGGAGATGGGCAGGCAAACCACCGCGGGGTGGTCGCACCCACCCGGGAGGCACGCCCACCCCGCGCTCGACCTTCCCGAGGCGGCAAGAGACCCCTCCACGCCTTTCCCAGCAGCTATATGCACTGTATACTGTATATGTATAAAATACTGTAAATTCTGTAAATGTATAAAATGCTTTATGCACTGTATACTGTATGTGTATAAAATACTGTATGCACTGTATAGGTATAAAATACTGTATGCCCTATATACTGTATAATTTATAACATACTGTAAATTCTGTAAATGGATAAAATACTGTATGTACTGTATATTTATAAATACGGTATGCTATATATACTGTATAAAATAATGTAAATGTTGAAAAAATACTGTATCTCTGTAATGTATATATATTGTATATCCCTATATGTATAAATACTGTATCTCCTGTACATGGGATTTAAATTACTGTATATCATGTACTGACAAAATACGGTCTATCGGTACAGGTATAAATACTGAATTCATGTACAGGTAAAAAATACTGTATATCCTGTCCATGTATAAAACTGTATTTACCCTGTACATGTATAGACTACTGTATATCCTGTATATGTATAAAATACTGTATATCCTGTAAATTAAAATTAGTATATCCTGTACATGTAGAAATACTGTATATCCTGTAACATGTAAAAACTGTACTATCCTGTATATGTATAGAATAACGTAATCTTATATGTATAGATTCTGCAGATCCTGTACATGTATAGAATACTGTATATCCTGCTATGTATAGAATTTGTATATCCTGTATATGTTAAATACTGTATCCTGTTACATGTATAAATTACTGTATACGTGTATATGTCTAAATACTGTATATCCGTACATGTAGAAATACTGTATATCCTGTACATGTATAGAAACTGTATATCCGTACATGTATAAATATGGATATCCTGTATATGTATAAAACGTATATCCGTATATGGATAGAATACTGTATATTCCTGTAATGTCTAAATACTGTATATCCTGTATATGTATGAATACTGTATATCCTGTAATGTATAGAATTCTGGATATCCTGTATGATTAAATACTGAGATCCTGTACCATGTATAAATACTGTAATCCTGTTACATTATAGAATACTGTATAATCCGATACATGTATAGAATACTGTAATCTGTAAGATAAATATGTATATCATGGAGATGTATAGAATTCTGATATCCGTATATGTAAAAATACTGTATATCCTGTACTGTATAAATACTGTATATCCTGTACATGTATAAATACTTTATACTGATACATGTTATAAATCCGATATCCTGTACATGTATAAATACTTTTATATCCTGTACAGGTATAAATATGTACCCTGTATATGTATGATACTTTATATCCTGTATATGTATAGATTCTGTATATCCCTGTATATGTAAAATACTGTATATCCCTGTTAAAGGTATAATAATATATATCCTGTATATGTATGGACTACGTATATCCTGATATGTTACTACTGTATATCCTGTATATGTATAGAATTCTGTATATCCTGTATATGTATAAATACTGTATATCCTGTACATGTATAAATACTGTATATCCTGTACATGTATAGAATACTGTATATCCTGTACATGTATAAATACTGTATATCCTGTACATGTATAAATCCTGTAATGCCTGTACATGTATCATACTGTACTCCTGTATATGTATGAGATATCTGTATATCCTGGGTATATGTCTCAATACGTATATCTGTATATGTAGAGAATACTGTAATCCTGTATATGTATAGAATACTGTTATTCCTGTGATGTATAGAATACGTATATCTTGTATAGGTATAGAATACGGTAATCCTGTATATGTATGAATACCTATATATCCTGTATATGTATAAATACTGTATATCCCTGTTAATTGATATAGATATGTATATCCTGATAGTATAGAATATTGTATACCTGTATATGTATTACATTACTGTTATCCTGGATCTGTTATAGAATACTGATATCCTGCATATGTATAAATACTGTATAATCCTGCACATGTATAAATACTGTATATCCTGTACATGTGTAGCATACTGTATATTGTAAATGTTGAGAATACGGTATATCCTGTACATGTGAGAATATTGGTATCTCCTGTAAATGCAGTAGGATACTGTGAGATCCTGCTACAGGTATAGAATACTGTATATTCTGTATAGTATAGAATACGGTATATCTTGATATGTATAGGAAACTGTATATCCTGTATATTGTATAGAATCCGTATATCCGTACCTGTATAGAATACTGTATATCCTGTACATGTGTAGAATAATGTATTATCCTGTACATGTGTAGGAATATCTGTATATCCTGTACATGTATAGAATACTGTATATCCTGTACATGTAGAGAATACTGTCTACTTCCGGTACATGTATAGAACTACTGTATATCTGTATATGTATGAGAAACTGTATATCCTGTAATGGGTAGGAATACTGTCTATTCTGTCCTGTGTAGAAGACTGTATATCGGTAAATGTATAGAATAATGTATGCCTGTTTCCTTCTTTCTACTTTTAGACATGTATAAGAATACTGTATATCATGTACATGTATAGAATATGTATATGCCTGTACAGTGCTTGTAGAATACTGTATAATCATGTACATGTATAGAATATGTTATCTGACATGTATAGAATACGGTATATCTGTAATGTATGAATACTGTATATCCTGTATGTGTAGAATACTGTATATCCCTTTACATGTGTAGAATACTGTATATCCTGTACATGTATAGAATAGTCTATCACTGTACATGTTATAGAATACTGTAATTGCTACATGTATAGAATACTGTATATCCTGTACATGTGTAAGAATATGTATATTCCTGTACATGGTTGTAGAGTACTGTAATCCTGTAAAGTATGCTAATGTAGATCCTGTACATGTATAGAATACTGCCATATCCTGTATATGTGTGAATATGTATATCCTGTCCATGTGTAGAATACGTATATTCTGTACATGTGTGAATACTGTATATCTGTAATGTATAGGACTGTATATCTGACATGTATAGAATACTGTATATCTGTATATGTATAGAATACTGTTATATACTGTATATGTATAGTACTGTATATCAGGTACATGTGTAGAATACTGTATATTACTGTAATTTGTAGAATACTGTATATCGTACATGTGTAGAATACTGTATATCCTGTATATGTGTAGAAACTGTCTATCCTGTATAGGTATAGAATACTGTATATCTGTATATGGTAGAATACTGTATATCCTGTATATGTATAGAATACTGTATATCTGTATATGTCTAGATTACTTATATCCTGCTACATGTATCGAATACTGTTATCTGTCTATGTATAGAATATTGTATATCCTGTATTGTATAGAATTCTGTATATCCGGGATATGTAAGAAGACTGTATACGTAAAATGCTAGAATTACTGTATATCCGTATATGATAGACTACTGTATATCCTGTATAGTATAGACTACTGTATATCCTAGATATGTACAGAATTAACGGTATATCTGTTATATGTATAGAATACTGTATATCCTTGTACATGGTAGATACTGATATACCTGGACATGTGTAGAATCTGGATACTCCTGCACATGTCTAGGAAACTGATATCCTGTAAGTATAGGAATATGATATCCTGTATATGTATAAAATACTGTTTATCCTGTATATGTATTGAATACTGTATATCTTGTATATGGTGTAGAGTACTGTATTCCGTTATGTATAGAAACTGTATTTCTGATATATGTGTAGAATAGGATATCTGTACATGGGATGCATATGTATATCCTGTAACATGTATAGAATACTGGATATCTGTACATGTTATAGAATACTGTAATCCTGTTATATGTTAGAATACTGTCTGTACATGTATAGGACTACTGTATATCCTGTACATGTGTAGGAATACTGTATATCATGTAAAATGTGTAGACTACTGTATATCCTGTATATGTATAGAATAATGTATATCCTGTACATTATAAATACTGTATATCCGTACATGTATAGAATACTGTATATCCTGTAATGTATGGATACTGTAACTGTAAATGTATAGAATACTATATATCCTGTATATGTATAGAATACTGTATCTTCCTGTACATGTATATGAATTACTGATCTCTGTACAGGTATTAGAATGGATATCTGTCATGTCATAGGAATACTGTATACCTGTACATGTATGAATACTGTATATCTGTAGATTATAGAATATGGATATCCTGTATATGTAAGGGGGGAATATGTATATCATGTACAAAGTATGAAACTGTATATCCGGTACATGTATGAATACTTGGATATCCTTGTACATGTATGAATACTGTATCTCTTACGTACATGTATGAATACTGATATCCTGTATATGTATAGAAGACTGTCTATCTGTATGTATAAATACTGTATATCATGTACATGTATGAAGACTGTCTATCCTGTATATGGATGAATACTGCTATATCTGTACAGTAGAAATAACTGTAATCCTGTACATGTATGATAAGGTATATCCTGTATATGTATAGAAATACTGTATATCCTGTACATGTAATGATAATGTATATCTGTCATGTAAAATACTGTATATCCGATATGTATAGAATACTGTAATCCTGTAATGTATAGAATACTGTAGATCCTGTAAATGTATGAATAAATGTGTATCCTGTACAGTATAGAAACTGTATATCCTGTATATGTCAGCTACTGTATATCGGATATGTATCGAATACTGTATATCCTGTACATGTGTAGAATCTGTATATCATGTACATGTATAGAATATGTTTCCTGATATGTATGAATACTGTATATCCTGTATATTGTATAGAAACGTAATCCTTTCATGACATGTGTAGACTACTGTTATCCGGTACATGTATAGAATACTGTTATATCTGAATATGTATAGGATACTGATATTTCCCGTATATGTATAAAATCTGTCATTCTGTACCGTTATTGACAAGACATTGAGTGTGAGTTAATGTTCATACCAGAGATGAGTCCTCTGCCCGGCTGCAAATCAATAAATTCTGGCTTTGGGGTGCATAAGCAATGCAGGAACGGCTGTTGTTCGGTGTCCACAATATAAAGGATGTCAGGGGTCCCAACTTTCCAAATTAATGATCTGAAATACGAGTTTCCATATCTCAATCATTATAAGGTGATTTACTGTGTAAAATTTTACACCCCCCATACATAGCACACAATGCACGTTGGAGGCAGTCCCTCCACCCAAAATGAAACCGCTCAGTACATCTAAAAGGCCAATGTAGCAGGGAGAAACAGGCTTCGTGGGAAAATCTACCACCCAACCCAAACACACAGAATAGGCAATTTTGACCTTGATGTAACATCAGATAAAGTGACTAGAGATTTAGCTGTGATGGTGCTTTAAGGTAAATTCTGGTGATTCAGATGAGGCTGGGTTACACACAAAGACAATTTCTGGGCCGACCGACGATTCACGGCACTTTCGGCAGGCGGATGAATATCGGATGGTGTGTGGTTGGCCGGGCGGGACAGTCATCGATCGTTCGTCGCCCCATTCGTCCGGATTCGACGAACGAAAGGGGAAATTCCGATCATTGTGCGGTTCATATGGGTCCATATTAGCAAAATTTGAATTTGCCGCAACGATGATATTGTCCAGGATGAGTTGAGCAGGCCCCATCTTATTATTTTTCCATACGACTTCTTCCAGAAAACCCACTGTGGATCAAGCACCGATAGGGGCCCTATCATAGTTTTTGTGGGGGGCCCAGTGAGTCATAGTTATGCCACTGGTGGAATCACGGCGCTAAGGCACGGTAATGTACATCAAGGGTTAATTCACAGTGATTTCACCCTCCAAGGCGTCCCCAGTTGTGACTCTGGTCACCTTAGTAATTACCTGTCAGGCTCATTTCAAAACCTCAGCAAACTGTATCCCTGTGGGGGGGAAGAATACAGGCGTAAATGCCATGGGAATCCTTGGAGAGAGGGATACGCTGTCTACACAAACAGATCAGAATAGCTTTCCCATTTCTCTGTTACGGTCCCTCGTCAACTCGACTCGCAGCTGTCTAATCCTTCGATGTCAGGAGAGAGTCTGCAAGGCGGCGGCGAGAATGCTGGTCTTCAGTAGAAAAAAAAAATCATACAGAGATTATTATAATTACCATGATGATTATTACCTATAACCATTATCACAATTATTATTAGTAACAATTATTATTAGTATACTATGAGGATTAGTATTATTAGTATATACCATGATGATATTACTATAACCTTATCCACAATTATGATTATTAACAATTATTATTATTACTATGATTATTATTTTACTGAACTATTATACAATATTATTATTAACAATTATATTACTATGATTATTATTATTATTTATTATTACCATGATGATTATACTATAAACCAATTATCACAAATTATTATTATTAACAATTATATTATATTACTATGATGATTATTATTATTATTATTACCATGATGATTATTACTATAACCATTAGCACAATTATTATTATTAACAAGTATATTATTATTACTATGATGATATGATTATTATTATTACCATGATGATTATATATAACCATTATCACAATTATTATTATTAACAATTATTATTATTATTACTATGATGATTATTACTATAACCATTATCACAATTATTATTATTAACAATTATTATTATTACTATTATTATTAGTACTATAACTATTATTACAATTATATATAACAATTATTATACTATGGATTATTATTATTATATTATACCATTGATGATATTACTATACCTTATCCACATTATATATAACAATTTATTATTATTACTATGATATTATACTATAAATTTATTACAATTATTATATTAAACAAATTATTATTACTATGATTATGAGTATTATTAGTATTATTATTATTCTTATTATTATCCATGATGATTATAATATAACATTATCCACAATAGGATATAACAATTATTATTATTATTACTATGATGATTATTATTATTATTATTATACCATGTAATGATATGAATATAACCATTAGCACAATTATATTATTAACAATGATTATATTACTATGTTGCTTATTACAGAACTATTATTACAAATTATTATTATTAACAATTATTATACTATTGATTTATTATTATATTATTATTATTATTATTATTTATTATTATTATACCATGATGATTATTACTAAACCATTATCACAATTATTATTATAAAATATTATTTTATTACTATGATTAGTAATTATTATTATTAAACAATATATTACGCTGAGTTAAATATTATTATTATTATTATTACCATGATTGATATTACTATCAACCATTATCACAATTATTATTCTTAAACAATTATTCTTATTTATTCTGATTATTTTTATTATTACAATGATGATTTTACTATAACATATCACAATTATATTATTAAACAATTATATTATTTTATGATTATTTTTATTATTACGATGATGCTTATTACGATAACTAGTATTACAACTATAATTATTAAGAATTATTATTATCATTATTGGGATGATGATTATTACTAAACTATTATCACAATATTATTATTATTATTAACCAATAGTATTATGATATATGATTATATTATTATTAGGATGATGATTATGTATATAACTATTATTACAATTATATTATTAACAAATTATTTTTAGTATCTACTATGATTAATATTGTTATATTTACGTTGCTTGATTATTAACTATCACTATTTTATTAATTTGGCTTGAAAAAAGCCAAATTACTGTTTTTCCGTATTCCTCTTCTTTTTTTTCTTCTCGTTTTTATTCTCGCTTTTGACTGTATCTCATCCCACGTTTTTGAGCTAGAGACATGAAATTTGGTACAGCGTGCTGGACAATAGGCGAAAGTGTGCTATCTTCTAGCTAAGGAATCCGCGAAGCTTTCTGCATATCAGTGCATTTTCGGACATTTTTACCAATAGACTATCAATGGCAACAATGCTCAATTTGGAGGTATTCAAAACAACTATTACTTTTATTTTCTTCTGTGTTTTTTTTCATCGTCATAAATACAAACGGTGATACCCCCCAACCCCCACACAGACCCAGGTAGAGCCGACTCACCTACAGACCTACCTCTCCTTCCCATGGAAGCCATATAAAAATGGTCATACATGCTAAAACAATGGTACACAACCTATGATATACCCTTTGCCTTTGGCAGCCACACTTAACGGGTAACTAAAGTCAAAAAACTAATTTAGATTTATCTCAATAAAAAAAAAAACAAAAAAAAAAAAATGTTAGTTTATGGTTGTAAACACGACACAGACATACCCCCTGAAAACCAGACCAGGACACACACCTACTGATCTATTATCCATACTGTGGCAGCCCTTCTTAAAGGGATAACTAAAGTCAAAAACAACTGATTAGAATTTTTTATTAATACCCGATAGTTTTATGGTTGGAACACAAAAAAAGGAATACCACCTCAACCAGATCCCAGGTACAAACACTATGATCTACTTAGCCATTACTGTGGCAAGCCATACTTAAAGGGTAACTAAAAGTCAAAAAAATAATTGACCAATCATCAAAAAAGTTCCAACCTGGGACAAGGTACAGACACAAATGAGGTACCCATTAATCATGTGGCAATTCATATTTGAAAAGGGTAAGTATAGTTAAAAAAAAAAAAAAACTTTGGACCAATCATGGAAAAACGTTTAAGGGGTATTCAAAAAAAGTTTACTGTTTAAAATGGTGACTAATTTGCCCCAACCAATCAGATGTAAGCTTTCAAATGTTAAATAAAGATCTGATTGGTTGGGCAAAACGTTAGCACCATTTTAAACGATAAGAACTTTTATGAATCTCCGTTAGTCTTTTTTCCCCACCGACAGGAGTACAAACACAAACTGACCTACCTTTATTCATGTGACAGCCATATTTAAGGGTAAGTAAAAAAACAACAATGTCCTCATCATTGACATTATTGAGTTTTAAAATCTGCAGCACAAACACACACATTCCCTCCAAAATGCAGGCATTTCAAGCCCAATTCAAAGTTATACTTAAATTCACTTTTAGTACAATTATAATATAATAATTATTATGTTATATGATTATTATTAATAGTGTTATCTATGTTATTATTTTCTACAAGTAAATAAATCTTATGTCCAATTGAAATGGTCCATTAAGAAGGACATTGTACAATGTAACAACAAAAACCTTTTTCCTTTTGTTTCAACTCTCAACGTTCATTGAAACACTGGGCCTCTTAATCAAATTTCTCTCCTTTAATCTGAATGGCAGAGTGCATGGTTATATAACCATGGCATGCTATGCACCCGTCCTATCATGGCACGTTGGTTGACCAGAATCCAACCAAACAGGGGGAGGGGGGCGAAGGGACAACGGAGCCAGCAGAAGATTTTGTTGGGGTGTATTTGTCAAAGGTAACACGCCTAGACCGCACAATGTACATGGAAACAATAGAGAGGAGGGGGAGAGTCACTGGAAGGAACTGTCATAGCACAGTAACAACTTTCATTGCATGAGGGTGGGGTTAAGATCAATTGTTAATTGGACGACAGTGTTTGCATATGAATTAGCCGGGGGGCATTTGGTTTTAATAGATAAGTACCCGATTTTTGGTTGATCTGGGACTGCTTTACGCACAATTACCTAATATCAGTTAAGGGTTATGACCACAAAAAACAACGGGACCGCGTGATGATTCAACTGCCCCATTTGCCATCATGGTTAGTGCAGGCTGGAAACGTTCATCTGTGTCAAGACTGGCAATAGGGGCGGCACTTTCAGAAAAGGGGCGCATGTCGCTCGAAACGCGTCGGGCGAATTGTGTGAATTGTTTCATTAAATACTTGGTTAATCTTCTCTCCCCATCACTCTCATAGTAATGTTGACTCCCCTTTAAGACTGGGTACGTGAGGATTTTTTCAGCCCGAACCAACAGAATTTTCGCGGATTGATTGCGGTTCGCCTGTATGTCACGTGTCAGTAAATCATGATGATAGTGTGGTTCTCCCTATACATTTACTAAATGAAGATGTGGAGATCGGTGGCAAGGGAAATTTTCAGGCAGTTCAAACAACTCCCAGGCGGAAGGATGTTCGCTGGCCCTCGGGAATGCTCAGACTGCGGTACCAATAAAGGGACCATCGCGTCGGACCAACGGGATTGTGGGTGTACGCCAGATTAGTTTCCATGAGGCACATAAAGTAGCATAAACTGGATAAAACTAGTAGGATATCGCACCCATATTCTTCTAAAGATGTCAACCGTGAGGGTGAAGTGTCATTTAGGGGCAATCTCACAATGTGGCAATGAATTCCTATAATCAGTATTCCAAATAAAAATTGTTAGTGTTGAAGGACCCATTAAACCAGACTCCACAGCCTTTAAATGGGACTGGGTATTTGCAATACCCGAACGCAAAAAGCTGGGGTTAAAGCAAGCTAACCGACAGGTATCGCAAACTTTAATTCTGGAAAAATGCACATCACTTCGCTGTTAATGAGCCCAATACAATTTATGACCTTTATTAGAAAGTGAGTTAGTCTGACTGGTGCAAAACCTTAAAGGAAGAACTTAGACTTTTTAAAACGGCACGTACCTGGGGCAGGGAGGTGGAGTGGATTATTCCTACCTCCCAATATGTTTCCATTGAGGACATACAGCACATCAGTTTTAAATTTGCCAGGTTAGCACCTGACTTTTCCTTTATTAAAGATAGTGCTGAAGACACGAGGAAGATGGCAGAATCAGTTGTTCTTGGGCTGGGTGCTCCTCACAGAAAAAATATTGGGAGGTAGAATTTAACACTCAGATATCCCATGTCCCAAGTACTTTTACTGTGAACTGTTTTTAAAAAAAACTTTATAACACACGATAGTTTCCTTTAAGTACCTGTGATTAGAGGAGAACCCGCTCCAGTATACGGATCCTTATAAAGACTGAGAAAAATAAATCTTATTAAACTCGCCTCTAGTGGGGAATTACAGCAAATTCAATTTTACTACATTGATCATGGTTATTGATTTATCCTTAAACTCTTAATAATTGGGAAAAGGGGTTTCGGGTCTTCTACCAGACATAAAAAACATTTTTTATGCTTATTATGGTGAAATATCAGACCCCCGTAGTTGCCCATTAACATCACCTGGACAGGGGTTTCATCATTGCTATGGTCTCCTTTTCTTTACACACAGATAACCATGGGCCCCGGTAATAGTTTTCATCAATTCTTAAAGGGTAGGTCAGTGAAATCCATATACTTAAAAAAAAAAAAAAAAAAAGAGCAGTATTGCCATACTAATGACCTTAACCTGCTCAGTAGACGTGTTGTCTGTGTATAAATACATGATACTGAGATACTGACTAACTACTGTTAGGAACCATTCCCAGGCTGTGGTGCATTCTGGGCCGAAACGGACCGTTAGAATGAATGTCAGCCCCCTAATGTCAACAGCAGGGAACAGCAAAAGGGGGTGAATCAACTGAGTTTCAAAATGGGAGAGAATATGTAAAACTAGTATGTTAATATAACTAAGAATTTTAAAAAATAAGGATATTTTCCCACTGGACGTTCCCTTTAACATCAGAGAGTGACTGGAAACAACCTTCCCTGCATATCACTGGACACAGGCTAAACTCGTAAAATAGCCATAATCTAGTACTGATGATAGTTACACTCAAAGGGCAAGTGCAGCCTGAAATGAAAACATACAGGTAAAAATCACCCCAAAAACCTAAACGGTAATAGTTGAAATGTGAAATATATAAGTCTAACCGGAAATCCTGCACCCGTCTGTGCCCCTGTTCTGCTTCTGGTTTTCCAGTTCGCAACTGTCGGTTATGAGATTTGACAGTTGACATACAGACCATGACTGAATGTTAATCCCGTCTGCCTCTTTTGTCTATTAGAGCATGCCCAGGCTTCAGTACAGGGCTCAGACAGGTTCGAAAAATTGTCAGTTTCCATGAGGCATCCAGAAGCTCGCAGGCATTACAGTAATGAATGCATGGACAAACTATGATATATTCAACATATATTAAAGAAGGGCCATTCTTTCTAAAAGATGCTCTTAGGAGGTGGGTTGTCCTATTAAAGAAGCATTATATTAAAGGGCACAGTTCAGTGGAAATTATCAATATTTGTTAATTGTTAGTTTGTGTAATGCATTACTTAGTTATTGACAGATTTTCTTCCATTTGAAAAATCAGTCAAATTATACCCCTTGCTGTTTCTGCTGTTGACATTAGTGAGCTGACATTTTAGGTTTAACAATCCCTTTTTCTTCCCCGCATGCACCCTTCCTTGGAATGTTCCTTAAACAGTTAATTTCTTAATGATTGGCTGTTTGGATGGGTCAAAGGTGCTCAGATCGCTACTGAGCAACGGAATCAACCCAGGGACTGGGTCAAGGGCAAGACAATAAGTGTCTCTATTAGGGGTCCGGCAAACAGGAAGTCAGTATTTCTGTTGCTTTATTTATACACAGACAAAATGCTGAATGGCCGATTAATTAAAATACTGCTCTTTTTCGAAAAGACATGTATTTGCACTGAACTTCCCTTAAACTAAAAAAAAGTATGACTGCATAGTAAAAGTTCTGGAAGGCAGGAGAGAGTAACTCCTCGGAAGTAGGGGGCAGCTTACTTATTCTGATGTGGTGGTCCACTAATAAACTGCCGGTGCAACCATCTCATTGTTCGATATACATTACTCAATTTAAGATAGAATATTGAGGTGTTTGCCCACCCAGTGTTGGGCAACTTTGCAGTGCTTCTTCCTCCCTATTGTGCAGGGGCAGGGTTTAAGAACGCCGTGTACACTTTGGTGGAGGCTTCTAGGTGGAATTACCTACTTACTTATTCTCCTGCACGTGCCAGAGCCCTTTCTTGTAATTGCAATAAATAGGACAAATCTCATCTGTAGGCCCCCATTAATTTTATACTTTTACTGATATTCATGAATTGACATAAGCTTGGACCACATTAGAGGAAGGGTTGTGGACCATACACTGGTTTGAGTGGCTGTTGGGAAAATCTTAAATCCAAAGCTTTGCATCGACGGTAGCTAATGGACAAAAACCTAGTAACATCAGCACTCAAAATTAAGGGAAATTTTGGTAAAGACATCATCCCTGATACGTAATCTGAGGCAGAAAACATAACATTGACATCAATCAGAATAACCCCAGTTGCTGTCATTTCTGAATGCTTTTCTCTCTTTCCTGTTTTTTTCTACGTTTTTACTATCCTGGGGACTATTTCTAGGCCAGTGAGACGGACACAGATTCTCCCGTCCGGCTGTAATGTGATGGAGCCTGATAAACTCCTGTAGTTTGATTCTTGCTATGAGTGTACAACTTGGCTGAGTCGGTGGGACTGTACTATCCCTCATTTCCCTGCCTTTCCCTCGTGCTCCCGTATGGGCTTTCACGGGTGGGTGCGACCACCCGCCGCGGGTTGCCTGCCCATCTCCGCCGCAGGGCGGCTAGTATCGGCCGATACCAGCAATGCAAAACAGTAAGTATCGTTAACTTTTCGCAGCCATTTCCCGACATAAATAAATCGCATTAAACACGATTTATGCGGAAAGGTCGGGGAAAACGGCCGCGAAAACCTAACGAGGCTTTATAAATATGCCCCAATGTCTTGGATATAAATATGGATTGACCTTTTCCAGTAATCTAATCCTTTTTTATCGCAAGCCTCAGCCAAATGGAAATGTTCTTACTGATTGTGTCAATTTACACAGAAAATCCAAATGGCCTAATGGCCATGTGCCAACCAAGTAGTATGGCAGCTTCCAAAGTAAAGTTAACTTTATTTTGTTGACATGTTTTGTGTCTATATTTCAGAACATGGTAATGAAATTAATGCATTGGATTTTTCCATGGATGGTTCAGTATTTGCAACAGCTGGGAGAGACAGAAACATACGTTTGTATGACAGACACCAACGAGGTAACCACATTGCGTCTCAGTGCATGCTGGGATTTGTAGTTTGTAAAAAGGCGGATAAGTAGATATCTTTGTGGTGGGAGACATTGAATTCTGGATAACCCTTTCCCTTGTTACAGGTTTTGCCACACCTGCAGGCCCCTGATTCCTTGAATGATGATGACGTTCAGTTCTCCAGTGGCCACACCCGCAGAATATTCGCTCTGAGGTTTCACCCCGGAGAACATCATGTTTTTCTGACTGGCGGGTGGGACAATTCCATTAAGGTGATGAGACGTGACATTTAAAGGGATATTATTATAAATTATTTATTATAACATCAACACTTGAAAATTCTTATTTTATTGGTAACAAACAGTAATAAAAATGGGCACTTTTGACACTAGAGACATTCCATATAGTAATTAACAGTAGAGACAGTGCATAAATTAACACTAGATAGTCCATATAGTAATTAACAGTAGAGACAGTGCATATATTAACACTAGACAGTCCATATAGTAATTAACACTAGAGACAGTGCATATATTAACACTAGACAGTCCATATATAAGTAACTGTAGAGGACAGTTGCAATATAACACTGACAGTCCATATAGTAATTAATGCTTAGAGACAGTCCATCATATATTAACACTAGAAAGTCCATATAGTAATTAACACTAGAGACAGTCCATATATTAACACTATAGACAGTCCATATAGTAATTAACACTAGAGACATTGCATATTTTAACACTAGACAGTCCATATAGTAATTAACACTAGAGACAGTGCATATATTAACACTAGACAGTCCATATAGTAATTAACAGTAGAGACAGTCCATATATTAACACTAGACAGTCCATATAGTAATTAAAAGTAGAGACAGTCCATATATTAACACTAGACAGTCCATATAGTAATTAACACTAGAGACATTGCATTTATTAAAACTAGACAGTCTATATAGTAATTAACAGTAGAGACAGTCCACATATTAACAATAGAGACAGTCCATATATTAATTAATGCTAGAGACAGTCCATATATTAACACTAGACAGTCCATATAGTAATTAACACTAGAAACAGTCCATATATTAACACTAGACAGTCCATATATATTAACACTAGAGACAGTCATTATATTAATTAACACTAGAGGCAGTCCATATATTAACACTAGACAGTCCATATAGTAATTAACACTAGAGACAGTCCATATATATTAACACTAGAGACAGTCCATATATCAATTAACACCAGAGACAGTCATATATTAACACTAGAGCCAGTCTATATAATGATTAACACTAGAGACAGTCCATATATTAACACTAGAGCCAGTCTATATAGTGATTAACACTAGAGACAGTCCATATATTAACACTAGAGCCAGTCTATATAGTGATTAACACCAGAGACAGTCCATATATTAACACTAGAGCCAGTCTATATAATGATTAACACTAGACAGTCCATATATTAACACTAGAGCCAGTCTATATAGTGATTAACACTAGAGACAGTCCCTATATTAACACTAGAGCCAGTTCTATATAGTGATTAACACTGACAGGACGTCCATATATTAACACTAGAGCCAGTCTTATAGGATTACACTAAGAGAACAGTCCATATATAACACTAGAGCCAGTCTATATAGTGATTAACACCGAGACAGTCATATATTAACACTAGAGCCAGTCATATAGTGATTAACACTAGAGACAGTCCATATATTACACTAGAGCCAGTATATATAGTGATTAACACCAGAGACGTCCATATATTAACACTAGAGTCAGTCCATATATGTATTAACACTAGAGTCAGTCCATATAGTGATTAACACAAGATACAGCCCAATATAAATTACACTAGAGAGGTATTTATATAAACTTAAACTAGAGACAGTATTTATATAAACTTACACTAGAGACAACTCTGTATATTAATAACACTAGAGACAATCCATATATTAATTAAAATTAGAGAAATTCCATAAATAAATTTACAATAGAGACGGTCCATAAATAAATTTACACTAGATATAGTCCGTATATAAATTAACACGGAGACATGCCATATATAAAATTAACAGTAGAGACAGTCTGTATACTAATTTACACTAGAGACCGTCTGTATATTAATAACACTAGAGACTATCCCAATATAAATTTATGCTAGAGGAGTCCATATACAGTATTTATGAAAACTAGAGACAGTCCATAATGAATTTATGTCATGTGCAGTAATATGTTATGGTATTAATATAGTCATGTACAGTACTAAGTGTTATGGTATAATATATGTTAGGCAGTACTAGTGTTATGGTATTAATATATGTCATGTACAGTACTAAGTGTTATGGTATTAATATATGTCATGTACAGTACTAAGTGTTATGGTATTAATATATGTCAGTACAGTACTAAGTGTTATGGTATTAATATATGTCATGTGCAGTACTAAGTGTTATGGTATTAATATATGTCAGTGCAGTACTAAGTGTTATGGTATTAATATATGTCATGTGCAGTACTAAGTGTTATGGTATTAATATATGTCACGTGCAGTACTAAGTGTTATGGTATTAATATATTCACGGCAGTACTAAGTGTTATGGTATTAATATATCTTATGTACAGTACTAAGTGTTATGGTATTAATATATGTCACGTACAGTACTAAGGTTTATGGTATTAATATATGTCATGTACAGTACTAAGTGTTATGGTATAATATATGTCACGTACAGTACTAAGTGTTATGGTATTAATATATGTCATGTGCAGTACTAAGTTTTATGGTATTAATATATGTCACGGCAGTACTAAGTGTTATGGTATTAATATATGTCATGTGCAGTACTAAGTGTTATGGTATTAATATATGTCACATGCAGTACTAAGTGTTATGGTATTAAATATAGTCACGTTGCAGTACTAAGTGTTATGGTATTAATATATTCATGTACAGTACTAGTGTTATGGTATTAAATATGTCACGTACAGTACTAAGTTATGGTATTAATATATGTTATGGCAGTACTAAGTGTTATGGTATTAATATATGTCAGTGCAGTACTAGTGTTATGTTAATTATGCATGCAGTACTAAGTGTTATGGTATTAATATATGTCACGTGCAGTACAGTGTTTATGGTATTAATATATGTCATGTGCAGTACAAGTGTTGGTATTAATATATGTCATGTGCAGACTAAGTGTTATGGTATAATATAGTCATGTGCAGTACTATAAGTGTTTGGTATTAATATATGTCATGTGCAGTACTAAGTGTTATGGTATTAATATGCAGGCAGTACTAAGTGTTATGGTATTAATATATGTCACGTGCAGTCAAGTGTTATGGTATTATATATGCATGTGCAGTACTAAGTGTTATGGTATTAATATATGTCACGTGCAGTACTAAGTGTTATGGATAATATATGTCACGTGCAGTACTAAGTGTTATGGATTAATATATGTCAGTCAGTACTAGTGTTATGGTATTAATAATGTCACGTGCAGTATAAGTGTATGGTATTAATATATGTCACGTTGCAGTACTAAGTGTTATGGTATTAATATATCTATGTACAGTACTAAGTGTTATGGTATAATATATGTCACGTACAGTACTAAGTGTTATGGTATTAATATATGTCATGTACAGTAATAAGTGTTATGGTATTAAAAGATCTTATGACAGTACTAAGTGTTATGGTATAATATATGTCATGTACAGTACTAAGTGTTATGGTATTAATATATGTCACGTCAGTACTAAGTGTTATGGTATTAATATATGTCATGTACAGTACTAAGTGTTATGGTATTAATATATGTCACGTACAGTACTAAGTGTTATGGTATTAATATATGTCATGTGCAGTACTAAGTAGTTTATGGTATTAATATATGTCACGTGCAGTACTAGTTATGGTATTAATATATGTCATGTCAGTACTAAGTGTTATGGTATTAATATATGTCACATGCAGTACTAAGTGTTATGGTATTAATATATGTCACGTGCAGTACTAAGTGTTATGGTATTAATATATCTTATGTACAGTACTAAGTGTTATGGTATTAATATATGTCACGTACAGTACTAAGTGTTATGGTATAATATATGTCACGTACAGTACTAAGTGTTATGGTATTAATATATGTCATGTACAGTACTAAGTGTTATGGTATTAATATATTCATGTGCAGTACAAGTGTTATGGTATTAATAAGCGTAGTACTAAAGTGGTATGGTATTAAATAGTCACGTGCAGTTCAAGTGTTATGGTATTAATATATGTCACGTGCAGTACAGTCAGTATAAGTGTTATGGTATTATATTATGTCACGTGCAGTACTAGTGTTATGGTATAATATATGTCATGTACAGTACTAAGTGTTATGGTATTAATAATGTCATGTACAGTACTAAGTGTTATGGTATTAAGTATGTCATGTGCAGTACTAAGTGTTATGGATTATATATGTCAGTCTAGTAATAAGTGTTATGGCATTAATATATGTCACGTGCAGTACTAAGTGTTATGGCATTAATATATGTCACGTGCAGTACTAAGTGTTATGGTATTAATATATGTCACGTACAGTACTAAGTGTTATGGTATTAATATATGTCACGTACAGTACTAAGTGTTATGGTTTAATATATGTCATGTACAGTACTAAGTGTTATGGTATTAATATATGTCACGTACAGTACTAAGTGTTATGGTATTAATATATGTCATGTACAGTACTAAGTGTTATGGATTAATATATGTCACGTACAGTACTAAGTGTTATGGTATTAGTATATGTCACGTGCAGTACTAAGTGTTATGGTATTAATATATGTACGTGCAGTACTAAGTGTTATGGTATTAATATATGTCACGTGCAGTACTAAGTGTTATGGTATTAATATATGTCAGTGCAGTACTAAGTGTTATGGTATTAATATATGTCACGTGCAGTACTAAGTGTTATGGTATTAATATATGTCACGTCAGTACTAAGTGTTATGGTATTAATATATCTTATGTACAGTACTAGGTTTATGGTATTAATATATGTCACGTACAGTACTAAGTGTTATGGTATTAATATATGTCACGTACAGTACTAAGTGTTATGGTATTAATATAGTCATGTGCAGTACTAAGTGTTATGGATTAATATATGTCACGTGCAGTACTAAGTGTTATGGTATTAATATATGTCATGTGCAGTACTAAGTGTTATGGTATTAATATATGTCATGTGCAGTAATAAGTGTTATGGTATTAAATATGTCATGTGCAGTACTAAGTGTTATGGTATTAAATATGTCATGTGCAGAGTAATAAGTGTTATGGTATTAATATATTCAGTGCAGTCTAAGTGTTTGGTATTAATATGTCAGTGCAGTACTAAGTGTTATGGTATAATATATGTCCGTTCAGTCTAAGTGTTATGGTATTAATATATGTCACGTACAGTACTAAGTGTTATGGTATTAATATGTCGTGCAGTACTAAGTGTTATGGTATTAATATAGTCACGTGCAGTACTAAGTGTTATGGTTTAATATATGTCATGTGCAGTACTAAGTGTTATGGTATATTAATATATGTCACGTGCAAGTATAAGTGTTATGGTATTAATATATGTCATGTGGCAGTACTAAGTGTGTATGGTATTATATATGTCATGTGCAGTACTAAGTGTTATGGTATATATATAGTCATGTGCAGTACTAAGTGTTATGGTTAATATATGTCATGTGCAGTACTAAGTGTTATGGTATTAATATATGCCATGTGCAGTACTAAGTGTTATGGTATTAATATATGTCACGTGCAGTACTAAGTGTTATGGTATTAATATATGCCATGCAGTACTAAGTGTTATGGTATTAATATATGTCACGTGCAGTACTAAGTGTTATGGCATTAATATATGTCACGTACAGTACTAAGTGTTATGGTATTAATATATTTCATGTGCAGTACTAAGTGTATGGTATTAATATATGTCACGTGCAGTACTAAGTGTTATGGTATTAATATATGTCATGTGCAGTACTAAGTGTTATGGCATTAATATATGTCACGTACAGTACTAAGTGTTATGGTATTAATATATGTCACGTACAGTACTAAGTGTTATGGTATTAATATATGTCACGTGCAGTACTAAGTGTTATGGTATTAATATATGTCATGTACAGTACTAAGTGTTATGGTATTAATATATGTCACGTACAGTACTAAGTGTTAGGTATTAATATATGTCACGACAGTACTAAGTGTTATGGTATTAATATATGTCACGTGCAGTAATATAAGTGTTATGGTATTAATAATGTCACGTACAGTACTAAGTGTTATGGTATAATATATGTCATGTACAGTACTAAGTGTTATGGTATAATTATATCATGTGCAGTACAAGTGTTATGGTTAAATATGTCACGTACAGTAATAAGTTTATGGTATTAATATGTCACGTGCAGTACTAAGTGTTATGGTATTAATATAGTGCAGTGCAGTACTAAGTGTTATGGTATTAATATATGTCATGTGCAGTACTAAGTGTTATGGTATTAATATAGTCACGTCAGTACTAAGTGTTATGGATTAATATATGTCACGTACAGTACTAAGTGTTATGGTATAATATATGTCACGTGCAGTACTAAGTGTTATGGTATTAATATATGTCATGTGCAGTACTAAGTGTTATGGTATTAATATAGTCACGTGCAGTACTAAGTGTTATGGTATTAATATATGTCACGTACAGTACTAAGTGTTATGGCATTAATATATGTCACGTACAGTACTAAGTGTTATGGTATTAATATATGTCATGTGCAGTACTAAGTGTTATGGTATTTACAGTTCTTGATGTTTTTCAATCAACTAGTCATAGCTGCCTGGAGGATCTAATGGTAATTATAGTAGGTCTGTTCTTTATTCCAGATCTGGGACAAACGTATATTGAAGGAAGCTCAGAGAGAGATACACGGCCCCCATATCTGTGGTCCTGGCATTGACATTAAGGTGAATGTTACAAACTGCTATGTATAGTATGTACAGTAATTTAGTATATACAATATGTACAGTATGAACAGTTTGGTCAGTATATACAGCATGTACAGTATGTAATTTGTACAGTATTTACAGTATGTACAGTATATACAGCATGTACAATTGGTAGTTTGTACAGTATATACAGTATGTACAGTATACACAGCATGTACAGTATGTAGTTTGTACAGTATATACAGCATGTACAGTGTAAACAGCGTGTACAGTATGTAGTTTGTACAGTATATACAGCGTGTACAGTATGTAGTTTGTACAGTATATACAGCATGTACAGTATATACAACATGTAAAGTATGTAGTTTGTACAGTATATACAGCATGTACAGTATATACAGCGTGTACAGTATGTAGTTTGTACAGTATATACAGCATGTACAGTATATACAGCATGTAAAGTATGTAGTTTGTACAGTATATACAGCATGTACAGTATATACAGCGTGTACAGTATGTAGTTTGTACAGTATATACAGCATGTACAGTATATACAGCATGTACAGTATGTAGTTTGTACAGTATATACAGCACGTACAGTATGTAGTTTGTACAGTATATACAGCATGTACAGTATATACAGCATGTACAGTATGTAGTTTGTACAATATATACAGCATGTACAGTATATACAGCATGTACAGTATGTAGTTTGTACAGTATATACAGCATGTACAGTATGTAGTTTGTACAGTATATACAGCATGTACAGTATATACAGCATGTACAGTATGTAGTTTGTACAGTATATACAGCAAGTACAGTATGTAGTTTGTACAGTATATACAGCATGTACAGTATGTAGTTTGTACAGTATATACAGCATGTACAGTATATACAGCATGTACAGTATGTAGTTTGTACAGTATATACAGCAGCACGTACAGTATATACAGCGCGTACAGCATATACAGTGCATACAGCATATACAGCGCGTACAGCATATACAGCGCATACAGCATATACAGCGCGTACAGTATATACAGCGCATACAGTATATTTTCATTTGAAGAACGCACACTATCAGACTTCTTTCATTCTATTGTTTAATCGGTGACATGCGTGCACAACGTTTCGGAGAGTGTCCCCTTCCTCAGCGCGTACAGTATATACAGTATGTATAGCATATACAGCACGTACAGTATATACAGTGTATACAGTATATACATTATGTACAGTGTACTAATAGACCAACTGCTCAGAGCATCCAAGCTACATTCTACATTTAGGCTTCTTCTCTGCACAAGTGACTTTACCAGTCTCCTGATTCTCCTTTTATTATAGTAAAGAATTAAGGTTTTAGAAATGATTATATCAAACTAATAATGTTTAAGAAATAAGAGTCAAGGTGCTACATTTTCCATTTCAGCTAGCTGCATTGTTAACCAGTTGCCCCTGCTCATGTTGGATAGATTATAACCTTGTCTATAGTGATGTGGTTTCCATTTATGTCCGTGGGACTTGTGCACAATAAAGATTTAGCACAGGGTAGAAGAGAGGTGGCAGCTCCCACACTCATATGAACTTGATTGACAGGCTTTTCAGTAGCGGTCCCATTGTTGTTGATGTGCCGCTTGATCTAAAGGGGCCCATACACACAACAATACTAATTATAAAATCTGTTTATTGCACGATATGTACTGGTCTGATTACAATATTGCAAGAAAATGAGGTGATCAGACATACATGTCGGTATCACATCATCTTGCAACAAAGTTACTTTGTGGATCTTTAAGTTAAAATGTTACTTACTTTTATTAACAGATCATAACGTGTCATAGAGAAAATCAAAGAAGTTGCCATAGACCACAGCATAGAACACTCATTGGAGCATATCATAGACTGTACCATAGACCACACCATGGACCATACCATAGGCCATGCCACAGACTTCACAATGGACCATACCATAGACCGTACCATAGACCACACCATGGACCGGACCATACCATAGACCATACCATAGACCACACCATATGCCATGCCATAGACTACACAATTGACCATACCATAGACCGTACCATAGACAGTATCATAGACCACACCATGGACTGGACCATACCATAGACCATACCATAGACCCCACCATAGGCCATGCCATAGACTACACAATGGACCATACCATAGACCATACCATAGACCACACCATGGACCGGACCATACCATAGACCACACCATAGGCAGTGGCATATACTACACAATGGACCATACCATAGACCATACTATAGACTGTACCATAGACCATACCATAGACCACACCATAGGCCGTGCCATAGACTACACAATGGGCCATACCATAGACCGTGCTATAGACCACACCATGGACCATACCATAGACCACACCATAGGCAGTGGCATAGACTACACAGTGAACCATACCATAGACTGTTCCACAGACTGTACCTTAGACCGTATCATAACCCATACAATAGATCAGACCATACTGTATACTGTGCCACAGACCATACTATAGACCATAACATAGACCACACCGGAAAAGGTACCATAGACCACGCCATAGACCTACCATAGACCGTACCAATGTACAATAGCCCTTACATTAGCACAGTCTCAGAATACCGTACTGCCCATATGGGTATTATACAATGCTGATAGCGGATCCATATGGTAATAAAATAATATGGCTCCTTTATTAATAGGCCCTTGAATTAACAATATATCATTTTATTTGACGTTAGTTCTCCTATTTAATTGAAAGCAATTCATTAAAATAAATAGATACAGGGATATTCTCTTTTCCTCTGCAGGATAACACGATTGTCACTGCCTCTTGGAAGGCCCATAATGCTCTGCAGCTCTGGGACTTTGGTTCCTGTCGCCTGTTACAAGATGTTCCCTTCCCGGTTTCCCAGCTCCAGGGGGAGTTTCTCTACGCAGTGCAGTTCTGTAGTCATGACGTCCTTATAGCAGGGGGCAGTGGTTCCTGCAGCGCATGCGCAATCAATGTTAACACTGCACAGGTGAGGATTTTGCCGACATTCCTATAATTTCTTCCCGATAACACAGCTATAGGTGGTTATTATAGAGAAGAATCGGAGCTGCCATACTGTATTGTAAAATAAATAATCACTAGAGATGGGCGAACTTCTGAAAATCTGGTCTGATTTGGATTTTTTTAGAAAAAGTTTAAAAATCTTAAATCGGACCCATTAAAGTCAATGGGGACAAATGAAAATACGGTTAAAATAGCATCTAGAAAGGTATGTAGAGCAGAGAGACACTCATAGCTCATTGCTTGCAGAAAGACAGGTCTATTATTCTGCTCTACTTACCTTTCTAGATGAATATGGAAGTGTGGGAGCCGCTGGGATATTCTACTGATTGGCTGTTGGATGGGTCAAACATGCTCAGATCTCTACTGAGCAACTGAATCAAACCAGTGGCTGGGTCAAGGGCAAGACCATAATGGTTTGATACTTTTTTGCACCCAGACGCGAAACTGCAGCCCCCCCCCAACCTGCAAGACCGGGTAGGCTTGGTCCCTCTGGACATACCCCACACCCCACAAGGGAAAGTGGGTGAAATGTTAACACTTCACAAGGCGCCTGTTGAGCTACCTTTCATACCCAGGGGGTTGGCACTGCTAAAAATAGCTTTCATTGGTTAATTTAGAACATGTGGTTGGATCGTTGACACAAATTCGATACATTCAAAATAATTCTCGAAAGTTTGAAAAATCTGAGTTTGTTCGAAATCCTAAAATCTGATTCAAACAGAGTCCTATTGTGAATCCATAATCTGCAGTATTTTGCAGCCACACTGGTATGTACTGTATGATGATGTAATGACATAACTGGTATGTATGATGATGTAATGACATAATTGTTATGTATGATGTAATGACATAACTGCTATGGATGATGATGTAATGACATAACTGTTATGTATTTGATGATGTAATGACATAACTGTTATGTATTTGATGATGTAATGACATAACTGTTATGTATTTGATGATGTAATGACCTGACTGTTATGTGATGATGTAGTAAAATAATAATTACAGAACAAGTTTTGCTTCTCTCACCTCTGTTTTTTGTCAGGTTCTCGGACAGGTTTGTCTCCCCAACAAAGCTGTTCATACTATAGATGTCTCCTCGGACGGACGGACTGTGGCAATTGCTGGAATTGGAGGAAATCTTCACCTTGCCAAGTTTTGTTAATTGGAATTAAACTATTTAGTCCATAGGATGTCCTACTACCACCTTTAGTCTATAGCACTGGGATTGGATTCTGTACAGGACACATTTTTTTTAGCTAAACTGGAGGAAGATCTCAGGAATTAAAGGAAGGTAAAACACATAACAATACGTCATCGAATAGGGTGGCCATGCCGCCTCTTCTATATGTACATATACTAAATGGCCTATATACCCCCCCCCCTCTTTCTGACTTTGAAGGCTTCACCAGGTGACTGTGGTCATGTCACGTCTTGCCACATAGTTTAGCTTGGTTAGTATCTAGGAGGCCCAGATATACTTAACATCATAGGTGTAACACATTTACTGAATTGGAATGTATCTGTGGTGATGTAGAAATAGCACAACCGTACATTCATGAAATAGGGAAAACCACAGAAAACCAATTAACACAAAGGTCTATCAGGATGGGGCCATCACAAGATCTTCCCATCACAGTAGCTGCTATCCTCTGAGATTTACACAAGTACTAGCAAGCCTTTCAGGCCAGATCCCTGTAGACGTCACAGACATGTAATTGCGTTTTACCTCTTTAGATAACTGTCATTAGAGTGTTCTCATGAGGCCTCATGTAAATACAAGGTCCTGTCTGCTTGAAATCCATTAGAGAGTCTTAATGACTAATGTACAGTAAGGTTGCCAATGCAGATGAGACTATTTTAATAAAAACAATAGAATTGAATATCTTTATCTCTGTCTAGTGTCTTTGTGATTTGAAAGGTTCTGGGGAGGGTTTGGGTGGGGATGGGAATGTGGGCTCTCAGCTGTTCTTAAATCCAATGGACCAGCCAAAGGCTCTCCACCCCTCATCCAGCAGAATGTTTTACTCCAGTCCGTTTCTTGTATTGGACTCCCTGCCCTTCCGCTGTTTCGAAAATGACACCTCTGAGCACGTATTACAGCTAAAATGACAGCCATAGTCTATTACAAAAACAAATGCCTTGATGCCTTTGAACGTAAGCGTTTTCCTTGGTTAGATGTCAGGAGATGAGGATTTGTTATGTCACGGCGCTAAAGGGTCTGCAATGAAATATCTAGAACATGTCAAGTAATGTTCATTGTAGAGAGACGTTTGATGCTGGTTAATGATGTAGGCCATGGCCTCAATCCTTAGTGTTACATAATCTGCCAGAAGGAACGTTTAGCACATTTGATTCAAATCAGAAACAGGTCAATGCGTTCGCCTGGCTTAGATTCCCTTTCCTTGTACTCAGTGGAAAATCTTATCGCATCCAACCGAACCAACCATTGTGTTAGGAGAGAAGAGAAAACTGTATACTTTATTATGTCTACCTCGTTCTACAGAAATACAGGTGGATTCTCCAAGGCACATCAGCTTCTACATTAAACAGTATATTTGTCGTTCGTTAAAGGGGCAATATCTTTATCAGTTCTTGATTTTAAACTGAAATGAATGAAAGCTTCTACTATAATAATAGATCAAAAAGGAGCTTTTGGTTTTCTAACTCTTAATGAGCAGAAGATATGGGATTGAGTTGGACAGTACTTGGCGGATAAGTCTATAAGTGTCTATAAGGACAACTGAGGTCACTGCACATCAATCTCCATAGACATTCCCGACCATTAATCAAAGAAAGTGACCTGATGAAATCAATTAACTGGAAACAATCTCCTTCCCCATATAAAGTGCTGGTGTAGTGTTAACTCATCACAAGGGATCATAAGCTGGGAACCGAAGAGGTTATGATAGGTGGGGGAATACTGAAGAATAGGGTTAGAGACACAGCTGTTAGTTTAGTTCTGCTTTAAGTATTTCATTCCCTTATTAATTTCCAAACGTTAATTGCATGATACAGGCAATAAACCCAATGGGTATTTTTGGTTTGTTTCCTTTCATCAACCCTACAGTTTGATAGGCCCTTTGCTGTAGAACATAGACATAGGTAGAACAAAAATAACAATGTTCAACTAAATATTCACATCCAACCAGTCTTAGCTAAGAATATTGACAAAATAGCATCACGGCAGATTTAATGATTACCGTATACAGCCTGGACTAAAAAAGTCTACATGACTAAAGAAAGCTAAATGCCTTCCAAGAATATCACAGATACAATGTGTAAAAAGATGGAACTATTCCATTAAATAAGATAATTTTACATCTGTTCCAAAAAGAACAAACTCCCACTTAATAGATTCATTTAAATAATATTATGGCTGCCAGTATCCCTACCAGTAATGTAAACTAATGTAAAATATTATCATGGCTGCCAGTATCCCTACCAGTAATGTAAACTAATGTAAAATATTATCATGGCTGCCAGTATCCCTACCAGTAATGTAAACTAATGTAAAATATTATCATGGCTGCCAGTATCCCTACCAGTAATGTAAACTAATGTAAAATATTATCTAGGCTGCCAGTATCCCTACAAGTAATGTAAACTAATGTAAAATATTATCCAGGCTGCCAGTATCCCTAAAAGTAATGTAAACTAATGTAAAATATTATCATGGCTGCCAGTATCCCTACCAGTAATGTAAACTAATGTAAAATATTATCATGGCTGCCAGTATCCCTACAAGTAATGTAAACTAATGTAAAATATTATCATGGCTGCCAGTATCCCTACAAGTAATGTAAACTAATGTAAAATATATCATGGCTGCCAGTATCCCTACCAGTAATGTAAACTAAGAAAATATTATCTAGGCTGCCAGTATCCCTACCAGTAATGTAAACTAATGTAAAATATATCATGGCTGCCAGTATCCCTACCAGTAATGTAAACTAATGTAAAATAGTATCATGGCTGCCAGTATCCCTACCAGTAATGTAAACTAATGTAAAATAGTATCATGGCTGCCAGTATCCATACAAGTAATGTAAACTAATGTAAAATATTATCATGGCTGCCAGTATCCCTACCAGTAATGTAAACTAATATAAAATATTATCATGGCTGCCAGTATCCCTACAAGTAATGTAAACTAATGTAAAATATTATCATGGCTGCCAGTATCCCTACCAGTAATGTAAACTAATGTAAAGTATTATCAGGCTGCCAGTGATTCCCTACAAGTACCGTATATACTCGCGTATAAAAACCGACCGAGTATAAACCAAGGTACCCAATTCAGCTAAAAATCCTAATAAAAGTTGTTGACTCGAGTATAAACTGAGGTAGAAACGTGGCATTTAAGATGTTTGGAAACTACAACTCCCAGCTAATAAAGCAACTGGAGAGTTGTAGTTTCCAAACATCTTGAATGCCACCCTCACTTGGCATTCAAGATGTTTAGAAACTACAACTCCCGCATGCTTTATTAGCGGGAGTTGTAGTTTCCAAACATCTTGAATGCCACCCTCACTTGGCATTCAAGATGTTTGGAAACTACAACTCCCAGCATGCTTTATAGCTGGGAGTTGAGTTTCCAAACATCTTGAATGCCACCCTCACTTGGCATTCAAGATGTTTGGAAACTACAAACTCCCAGCTAATAAAGCATGCTGGGAGTTGTAGTTCCAAACATCTTGAATGCCCCCACCCTCCCACCCAGTTTAGTTTGTACCTGTGGGCTCTTCTCCCTGTGGGCTCTCCTCCATCCAAGGGCTTCCTGGCAGGTACGGTATCCTTAGCTGTATCCTGAGCATTCCGGCAGCCGCGCGCTCATTCCAGTACTGGCGGCGGCTGACGTCACTGCTTGGCGCCGGGCAGTGACGTCAGGCCGGCGCGCCAGTACACAGAAAGATCGTGCGGCTGCTGGAATGCTCAGGTAAGCTACTGACTCAAGTATAAACCGAGTCCAAGTTTTCAGGCTGATTTTTCAGCCTGAAAAACTCGGTTATACTCGAGTATATACGGTAATGTAAACTAATGTAAAATATTATCATGGCTGCCAGTATCCCTACCAGTAATGTAAACTAATATAAAATATTATCATGGCTGCCAGTATCCCTATCAGTAATGTAAACTAATGTAAAATAGTATCACAGCTGACAATTTTCCTACAAGTAATGTAAACAATGTAAAAATTATCATGGCTGCAGTATCCCTACCAGTAATGAACTAATGTAAATATTATCATGGTGCCAGTATCCCTAAGTAATGTAAACTAATGTAAAATATATCATGGCTGCCAGTATCCCTACAGTAATGTAAACTAATGTAAATATTATCCAGGCTGCCAGTTTTTCTACCAGTAATGTAAACAAATGTAAAATATTACTAGGCGCTATGCTAATTACCTACAAGTAATGTAAACTAATGTAAAATATTACCAGGCTGCCAGTATCCCTACCAGTAATGTAAACTAATGTAAAATATTATCAGGCTGCTAGTATACCTACCAGTATGTAAACTAATTAAAATATTATCATGGCTGCCAGTATCCTACAAGTAATGTAAACTAATGTAAAAATTATCATGGCTGCCAGTATCCCTACCAGTAATGTAAATTAATGTAAATATTATCCAGGCTGCCAGTTTTTCCTACCAGTAATGTAAACAAATGTAAAATATTATCTGGCTGCTATGCTAATATACCTACAAGTAATGTAAACTAATGTAAAATATTATCCAGGCTGCCAGTATCCCTACAGTAATGTAAACTAATATAAAATATTATCAGGCTGCAGTATCCCACCAGTAATGTAAAAATAATGTAAAAAGTATCACAGCTGACAATTTCCTACCAAGTAATGTAAAATAGTATCATGGAGCCAAATTCCTACCAGTAATGTAAACTAATGTAAAATATTATCTAGGCTGCCAGTATCCCTACCAGTAAGTAAAATAATGTAAAATATTATCTAGGCTGCCAGTATCCCTACCGTAATGTAAATTAATGTAAAATATTATCTAGGCTGCCAGTATCCCTACCAGTAATGTAAATTAATGTAAACTAATGTAAAATATTACGGGTTATATAGGCTGCCAGTTTTCCTACCAGTAATGTATGGTAGATAGGGGAGATTGTTTGCTTTTGTATTAAACAGGCTTTATCTGCATATAATATTAAACACAAGCGCTACTGTGTGTTTTAACTGTCTACAACCTAAATGTTCCTTAAATTAGTTTAATTTTTAAGGAAAGACACAAATTCTTGGCAATGATTTGCTGTTGGGCAGAAATGATAACAAGTTTAGATGGATACATAACTTCAAAGGCAATATTCCCTCATAATTTTAAATCGCCTGTGTGCACAGAAAGTAGAATTTTGTGCGCTCCATACCACAGCAACAGATTTTTGTGTGCGCACAACTTTAACCTGTGTGCGGGCGCATGAGTGCACAGCTTAGAGGGAACACTGCTCAAAGGGTCACTGAAACCTCAGAAAAAGTTTGCATATTCAAAAGAATTACCCCCCAAATCCCCAGAGTCCATCACTGATTGTGCACACTGCTCCTGAGCAAGCTCATAACCAGCTCACAACGAGGAGCGAGGAGGAGGGACTTCGGCAATGATTCTT
>CM033473.1:294928348-294935848 GCA_019447015.1 Hymenochirus boettgeri
AATGTAAACTAATGTAAAATATTATCTAGGCTGCCAGTATCCCTACAAGTAATGTAAACTATGTAAAATATTATCAGGCTGCCAGTATCCCTAAAAGTAATGTAAACTAATGTAAAATATTATCATGGCTGCCAGTATCCCTACCAGTAATGTAAACTAATGTAAATATTATCATGGCTGCAGTATCCCTAAAAGTAATGTAAACTAATGTAAAATATTACCAGGCTGCCAGTATCCCTAAAAGTAATGTAAACTAATGTAAAATATTATCATGGCTGCCAGTATCCTACCCAGTAATGTAACTAATGTAAAATATTATCTAGGCTGCCATGTACCTACCAGTAATGTAAACTAATGTAAAATTTATCATGGCTGCCAGTATCCCTACCAGTAATGTAAACTAATGTAAAATAGTATCATGGCTGCCAGTATCCCTACCAGTTGTAAACTAATGTAAAATAGTATCATGGCTGCCAGTATCTACAGTAATGTAAACTAATGTAAAATATTCATGGCTGCCAGATATCCCTACCAGTAATGTAAACTAATATAAAATATTATCATGGCTGCCAGTATCCCTACAAGTAATGAAACTAATGTAAAATATTATCATGGCTGCCAGTATCCCTACAGTAATGTAAACTAATGTAAAGTATTATCAGGCTGCCAGTATCCCTACAAGTACGGATATACTAGAGTATAAACCGACCCGAGTATAAACCAAGGTACCCAATTTCAGCTAAAAATCCTAATAAAAGTTTTTGACTCGAGTATAAACTGAGGGTAGAAACGTTGGCATTTAAGATGTTTGGAAACTACAACTCCCAGCTAATAAAGCATACTGGGAGTTGTAGTTTCCAAACATCTTGAATGCCACCCTCACTTGGCATTCAAGATGTTTAGAAACTACAACTCCCAGCATGCTTTATTAGCTGGGAGTTGTAGTTTCCAAACATCTTGAATGCCACCCTCACTTGGCATTCAAGATGTTTGGAAACTACAACTCCCAGCATGCTTTATTAGCTGGGAGTTGTAGTTTCCAAACATCTTGAATGCCACCCTCACTTGGCATTAAGATGTTTGGAAACTACAACTCCCAGCTAATAAAGCATGCTGGGAGTTGTAGTTCCCAAACATCTTGAATGCCCCCCTCACCCTCCCACCCAGTTTAGTTGTACCTGGGGCTCTTCTCCCTGTGGGCTCTCCTCCATCCAAGGGCTTCCTGGCAGGTACGGTTATTTAGCTGTATCCTGAGCATTCCGGCAGCCGCGCGCTCATTCCAGTACTGGCGCGCGGCTGACGTCACTGCTTGGCGCCGGGCAGTGACGTCAGGCTGGCGCGCCAGTACACAGGAAGATCGTGCGGCTGCTGGAATGCTCAGGTAAGCTACTGACTCGAGTATAAACCGAGTCCAAGTTTTCAGGCTGATTTTTCAGCCTGAAAAACTCGGTTTATACTCGAGTATATACGGTAATGTAAACTAATGTAAAATATTATCATGGCTGCCAGTATCCCTACAAGTAATGTAAACTAATGTAAAATATTATCATGGCTGCCAGTATCCCTACCAGTAATGTAAATTAATGTAAAATATTATCCAGGCTGCCAGTTTTCCTACCAGTAATGTAAACAAATGTAAAATATTATCTAGGCTGCTATGCTAATATACCTACAAGTAATGTAAACTAATGTAAAATATTATCCAGGCTGCCAGTATCCCTATCAGTAATGTAAACTATGTACAATCGTTAGTCATGGGCTGCAGTATCCCTACAGTAATGTAACTAATGTAAAATATTATCATGGCGCCAGTATCCCTTCAGTAATGTAAACTAATGTAAATATTATCATGGCTGCCAGTATCCCTACAATAATGTAAACTAATGTAAAATTTATCATGGCTGCCAGTATCCCTACCAGTAATGTAAACTATGTAAATATTATCAGGCTGCCAGTATCCCTACATAATGTAAACTAATGTAAAATATTATCATGGCTGCCAGTATCCCTACAGTAATGTAACTAATGTAAATATTATCTATGGCTGCCCATGTATCCCTACCAGTAATGTAAACTAATGTAAAATATTATCATGGTCTGCCAGTATCCCTACCAGTAATGTAAACTAATGTAAATATTATCATGGCTGCCAGTATCCCTACAGTAATGTAAACTAATGTAAAATATTATCAATCAGGCTGCCAGTATCCCCTAAAGTAATGTAAACAATGTAAAATATTATCATGGCTGCCAGTATCCCTACCAGTAAGTAAACTAATGTAATATTATCTAGGCTGCCAGTATCCCTACCAGTAATGTAACTAATGTAAATATTATCATGGTTGCCAGTATCCCTACCAGTAATGTAAACTAATGTAAAATATTATCATGGCTGCCAGTATCCCTACAAGTAATGTAAACTAATGTAAAATATTATCATGGCTGCCAGTATCCCTACCAGTAATGTAAACTAATAAAAATATTATCAGGCTGCCAGTATCCCTACAAGTAATGTACACTATGTAAAATATTATCATGGCTGCCAGTATCCCTACCGTAATGTAAACTAATACTAATGTAAAGTATTATCCAGGCTGCCAGTATCCCTACAAGTACCGTATATACTCGAGTTAAACCACCCGAGTATAAACAAGGTACCACCCATTTCAGCTAAAAATCCTAATAAAAGTTGTGCCTCGAGTATAAACTGAGGGTAGAAACTTGGCATTTAAGTGTTTGGAAACTACAACTCCCAGCTAATAAAGCATACTGGGAGTTGTAGTTTCCAAACATCTTGAATGCCACCCTCACTTGGCATTCAAGATGTTTAGAAACTACAACTCCCAGCATGCTTTATTAGCTGGAGTTGTAGTTTCCAAACATCTTGAATGCCACCCTCACTTGGCATTCAATGTTTGGAAACCAACTCCCAGCATGCTTTATTAGCTGGAAGTTGTAGTTTCCAAACTCTTGAATGCCACCCTCACTTGGCATTCAAGATGTTTGGAAACTACAACTCACACTCCAAGCTAATAAAGCATGCTGGGAGTTGTAGTTCCCAAACATCTTGAATGCCCCCCTCACCCTCCCACCCAGTTTAGTTTGTACCTGTGGGCTCTTCTCCCTGTGGGCTCTCCTCCATCCAAGGGCTTCCTGGCAGGTACGTTATCCTTAGCTGTATCCTGAGCATTCCGGCAGCCGCCGCGCATTCCAGTACTGGCGCGCCGGCTGACGTCACTGCTTGGCGCCGGCAGTGACGTCAGGCGCGCCCAGTACACAGAAATCGTGCGGCTGCTGGAATGCTCAGGTAAGCTACTGACTAAGTATAAACCGAGTCCAATTTTTCAGGCTGATTTTTCAGCCTGAAAAACTCGGTTTATACCGAGTATATACGGTAATGTAAACTAATGTAAAATATTATCATGGCTCAGTATCCCTACCGTAATGTAACTAATATAAAATATTATCATGGCTGCCAGTATCCCTATCATAATGTATATGTAATTAGTATCACAGCTGACAATTTTCCTACAGTAATGTAAACTATGTAAAATATTATCATGGCTGACAGTATCCCTACCATATGTAACTATTGTAAATATTATCATGGTGCCAGTATCCCTACAAGTAATGTAAACTAATGTAAAATATTATCATGGCTGCCAGTATCCCTACAATAATGTAAACTAATGTAAAATATTATCCAGGTGCCAGTTTTTCTACCAGTAATGTAAACAATGTAAAATATTATATAGGCTGCTATGCTAATATACCTACAAGTAATGTAAACTAATGTAAATATTATCCAGGCTGCCAGTATCCCTACCAGTAATGTAAACTAATGTAAATATTATCATGGCTGCTAGTATACCTACCAGTAATGTAACCTAATGTAAAATATATCATGGCTGCCAGTATCCTACAATTAGTAAACTAATGAAAATATTATCATGGCTGCCAGTATCCACCTCCAAGTAATGTAAACTAATGTAAAATATTATCCAGGCTGCCAGTTTTCCTACCAGTAATGTAAACAAATGTAATATTATCTAGGCTGCTATGCTAATATACCTACAAGTAATGTAAACTAATGTAAATATTATCCAGGCCCAGTACCCTACCAGTAATGTAAACTAATGTAAATATTATCATGGCTGCTAGTATCCCTACCGTATTTAAACTAATGTAAAATATTATCAGGCTGCCATTATCCTACAAGTAAAAAAATTTGTAAACTAATGTAAAATATTATCATGGCTGCCAGTATCCTACCAGTAATGTAAACTAATGTAAAATATATCAGGCTGCCAGTATCCCTACAAGTAATGTAAACTAATGTAAATATTATCATGGCTGCCATTATCCTACCAGTATTGTAAACTAAATGTAAATATTTCTAGGCGGCCATATCCACCATAATGTTAAACTATGGTACATATACATGCTGCCAGTATCCCTATCAGTAATGTAAACTAATATAAAATATTATCCAGGCTGCCAGTATCCCTACCAGTAATGTAAACTAATGTAAAATAGTATCACAGCTGACAATTTTCCTACCAGTAATGTAAAATATTATCATGGCTGCCAAATTTCCTACCAGTAATGTAAACTAATGTAAAATATTATCTAGGCTGCCAGTATCCCTACCAGTAATGTAAATTAATGTAAAATATTATCTAGGCTGCCAGTATCCCTACCAGTAATGTAAATTAATGTAAAATATTCTCTAGGGCTGGCCAGTATCCCTACCAGTAATGTAAACTAATGTAAAATATTATCATGGTGCCAGTATCCCTACCAGTAATGTAAACTAATGTAAAATATTATCATGGCTGCCAGTATCCCTACATAATGTAAACTAATGTAAAATATTATCAGGCTGCCAGTATCCCTAAAAAGTAATGTAAACTAATGTAAAATATTATCATGGCTGCCAGTATCCCTACCAGTAATGTAAACAATTAAATATTATCTAGGCTGCCAGTATCCCTACCAGTAATGTAAACTAATGTAAAATATTATCATGGCTGCCAGTATCCCTACAGTAATGTAAACTAATGTAAATATTATCATGGCTGCCAGTATCCCTACAAGTAATGTAAACTAATGTCAAATATTATCATGGCTGCCAGTATCCCTACCAGTAATGTAACAATATAAAATATTATCATGGCTGCCAGTATCCCTACAAGTATGTAAACTAATGTAAAATATTATCATGGCTGCCAGTATCCCTACCAGTAATGTAAACTAATGTAAAGTATTATCCAGGCTGCCCAGTATCCCTACCAGTACCGTAATAGCTCGACGGAGTAATAAAACCGACCCGAGTATAAACCAAGGTACCCCATTTCAGCTAAAAATCCTAATAAAAGTTGTGACGTCGCGTAGTAAACTGAGGTAAAACTTGGCATTAAGTGTTTGGAAACTACAACTCCCAGCTAAAGCATACTGGGAGTTGTAGTTTCCAACATCTTGAATCCACCCTCACTTGGCATTCAAGATGTTTAGAAACTACAACTCCCAGCATGCTTATTAGCTGGGAGTTGTAGTTTCCAAACATCTTGAATGCCACCCATCACTTGGCATTCAGATGTTGGAAACTACAACTCCCAGCATGCTTTATAAGCTGGGAGTTTGTAGTTTCCAAACCTCTTGAATGCCACCCTCACTTGGCATTCAAGATGTTTGGAAACTACAACTCCCAGCTAATAAAGCATGCTGGGAGTTGTAGTTCCCAACATCTTGAATGCCCCCCTCACCCTCCCACCCAGTTTAGTTTGTACCTGTGGGCTCTTTCTCCCTGTGGGCTCTCCTCCATCCAAGGGCTTCCTGGCAGGTACGGTATCCTTAGCTTGTATCCTGAGATCTTCCGGCAGCCGCGCGCTCATTCCAGTACTGGCGCCCGCTGACGTCACTGCTTGGCGCCGGGCAGTGACGTCAGCCTGGCGCGCCAGTACACAGAAGATCGTGCGGCTGCTGGAATGCTCAGGTAAGCTACTGACTCGAGTATAAACCGAGTCCAAGTTTTCAGGTGATTTTTCAGCCTGAAAAACTCGGTTTATACTCGATTATACGGTAATGTAAACTAATGTAAAATATTATCATGGGCCAGTATCCCTACCAGTAATGTAAACTAATATAAAATATATCATGGCTGCCAGTATCCCTATCAGTAATGTAAACTAAGTAAATAGTATCACAGCTGACAATTTTCCTACAAGTAATGTAAACTAATAAAATATTATCATGGCTGACAGTATCCCTACCATTAATGTAAACTAATGTAAAATTTATCATGGCTGCCAGTATCCCTACAAGTAATGTAAACTAATGTAAATATTATCATGGCGGCCAGTATCCCTACAAGTAATGTAAACTAATGTAAATATTATCCAGCTGCCAGTTTTTTCTACCAGTATGTAAACAAATGTAAAATATTATATAGGCTGCTATGCTAATATACCTACAAGTAATGTAAACTAATGTAACATATTATCCGGCTGCCAGTACCCTACCAGTAATGTAAACAATATGTAAATATTATCATGGCTGCTAGTATACCTACACAGTAATGTAACTAATGTAAAATATTATCATGGCTGCCAGTATCCCTACAAGTAATGTAAAACTAATGTAAAATATATCATGGCTGCCAGTATCCCTACAAGTAATGTAAACTAATGTAAATATTATCCAGGCTGCCAGTTTTCCTACCAGTAATGTAACAAATGTAAAATATTATCTAGGCTGCTATGCTAATATACCTACAAGTAATGTAAACTAATGTAAAATATTATCCAGGCTGCCAGTATCCCTACCAGTAATGTAAACTAATGTAAAATATTATCATGGCTGCTAGTATCCCTACCAGTAATGTAAACTAATGTAAAATATTATCATGGCTGCCAGTATCTCTACAGTAATGTAACTAATGTAAAATATTATCATGGCTGCCAGTATCCTACAGTAATGTAAACTAATGTAAAATATTTCCAGGCTGCCAGTATCCCTACAAGTAATGTAAACTAATGTAAATATTACCATGGCTGCCAGTATCCCTACCATTAATGTAAACTAATGTAAAATATTATCTAGCTGCCAGTATCCCTACCAGTAATGTAAACTAATGTAAAATATTATCATGGCTGCCAGTATCCCTACCAGTAATGTAAACTATGTAAAATATTATCATGGCTGCTAGTATCCCTACAGTAATGTACAAACTAATGTAAAATATTATCATGCTGCCAGTCTCCCTACAGAGTAATGTAAACTAATGTAAAATATTATCATGGCTGCCAGTATCCCTACCAGTAATGTAAATTAATGTAAAATATTATCCAGGCTGCCATTTTTCCTACCAGTAATGTAAACAAATGTAAAATATTATCTAGGCTGCTATGCTAATATACCTACCAGTAAAATGTAAACTAATGTAAACATTATCCAGGCTGCCAAGTATCCCTATCAGTAATGTAAACTAATATAAAATAT
>CM033473.1:294940848-295041272 GCA_019447015.1 Hymenochirus boettgeri
TTATCAACTTCCCCTTACTTCCAGGCTTGATCAATCACCGGTCATTTATCATGTGATGTTGGCTTATTCATTTCCTGCAATGATTCTTATTCAGGCTATAGGAATCCATGATTATTACAATAAAGGGCAAGTAAACATCAAAGCGCAGAGAATCACTGCTTAATGTTGCTATATTTCTTCCCTACCCCAAATTCACAATCAGGAAATCCAGAAACACCCAAAAAACACAACGCACTTCTACCCATTCCATTGTATCTGTGTGTTACCCTCCTAAATAGATTGTAAGCTCTATGGGGCAGGAACCTCCTTTACTCTTGTGGCAAGGCTGTAGCACTTCTATGGTTATTTAATTTATATGTTTCTGTACTGAACTATTAATGTATTTGCCCCCCTTGTAGGACTGTTTTGTATTTTGTTATTGTACAGCGCTGCATGATAAATTATAAATAAACTATACATACACACATACACAAAAAGTTACTCATTGCTCCTGGTTTTGTAACATGCAGCTGTCACTCATCCCCGCTAAGAGGAGTTGGTTCTTAAGCTGCCCATTCATTAACATTGCAAATCAAATGGCAAAAGAAGTCAGGCCCCTTACTGTTATGTTTGTGGACATTGGGAGTAATTTATAAAGAGCTGACCTACTGAGTGTAGCAAGGTACCCAGCAAAAATGTAAAATAAGGGTTAATACTGTATTTTGGATTGTGGAGTGGGCTCTATGCCAGTAAGGGTTAATACTGTATTTTGGATTGTGGAGTGGGTTCTATTCCAGTAAGGGTTAATACTGTATTATGAATTGTGGGGTGGGTTCTATGCCAGTAAGGGTTAATACTGTATTTTGGATTGTGGAGTGGGCTCTATGCCAGTAAGGGTTAATACTGTATTTTGAATTGTGGGGTGGGTTCTATGCCAGTAAGGGTTAATTCTGTATTTTGGATTGTGGAGTGGGCTCTATGCCAGTAGGGTTAATTCTGTATTTTGGATTGTGGAGTGGCTCTTGCCAGTAAGGGTTAATTCTGTTTTTTTGGATTGTGGAGTGGGACTATGCCAGTAAGGGTTATACTGTATTTTGGATTGTGGAGTGGGCTCTATGCCAGTAGGGTTAATTCATGTATTTTGATTGTGGAGTGGCTCTATGCCAGTAGGGTTAATCTGTATTTTGGATTGGGGAGTGGTTCTATGCCAGTAAGGTTTAATACTGTATTTGGATTGTGGGGTGGGCTCTATGCCAGTAAGGGTTAATACTGTATTTTGGATTGTGGGGTGGGCTCTATGCCAGTAGGGTTAATACTGTATTTTGGATTGTGGGGTGGGCTCTATGCCAGTAAGGGTTAATACTGTATTTTGGATTGTGGGGTGGGCTCTATGCCAGTAAGGGTTAATTCTGTATTTTAGATTGTGGAGTGGGCTCTATGCCAGTAAGGGTTAATACTGTATTTTGGATTGGGGAGTGGGTCTATATGCCAGTAAGTTAATACTGTATTTGGATTGTGGGGTGGGTTCTATGCCAGTAAGGGTTAATACTGTATTTTGGATTGGGGAGTGGGTTCTATGCCAGTAAGGGTTAATACTGTATTTTGGATTGTGGGGTGGGGTCTATGCCAGTAAGGGTTAATTCTGTATTTTGGATTGTGGAGTGGGTCTATGCCAGTAAGGGTTAATACTGTATTTTGGATTGGGGAGTGGGTTCTATGCCAGTAAGGGTTAATACTGTATTTGGGATTGTGGGGTGGGCTCTATGCCAGTAAGGGTTAATACTGTATTTTGGATTGGGGAGTGGGTTCTATGCCAGTAAGGGTTAATACTGTATTTTGGATTGGGGAGTGGGTTCTATGCCAGTAAGGGTTAATACTGTATTTTGGATTGGGTGGGTGGCGCTATGCCAGTAGGTTTACCTGTATTTTGGATTGGGGAGTGGGTTCTATGCCAGTAAGGGTTAATACTGTATTTTGGATTGTGGGGTGGGCTCTATGCCAGTAAGGGTTAATACTGTATTTTGGATTGTGGAGTGGGCTCTATGCCAGTAAGGCTTAATTTTGTATTTTGGATTGTGGAGTGGGCTCTATGCCAGTAAGAGCTAATACCATATTTTGGATTGTGGGGTGGGCTCTATGCCAGTAAGGGTTAATACTGTATTTTGGATTGTGGGGTGGGCTCTATGCCATAGGGTTAATACCCTATTTGGATGTGGATTGGGGCTATGCCATTAAGGGTTAATACTGTATTTTGGATTGTGAGTGGGCTCTATGCCAGTAAGGGTTAATACTGTATTTTGGATTGTGGAGTGGGCTCTATGCCAGTAGAGCTAATACCCTATTTTGGATGTGGGGTGGGCTCTATGCCAGTAAGGGTTAATCTGTATTTGGATTGTGGGGTGGGTCTATGCCAGTAAGGTTAAACTGTATTTTGGATTGTGGGTGGGTTCTATGCCAGTAAGGGTTAATACTGTATTTTGGATTGTGGAGTGGGCTCTATGCCAGTAAGAGCTAATACTCTATTTTGGATTGTGGAGTGGGCTCTATGCCAGTAAGAGACTAATACCCTATTTTGGATTGTGGGTGGGCTCTATGCCAGTAAGGGTTAATACTGTATTTTGGATTGTGGGGTGGGTTCTATGCCAGTAAGGGTTAATACTGTATTTTGGATTGTGGGGTGGGTTCTATGCCATGTAAGGGTTAATACGGTATTTTGGATTGTGGAGTGGGCTCTATGCCAGTAAGGGTTAATCTGTATTTTGGATTGTGGGTGGGTTCTATGCCAGTAAGGGTTAATACTGTATTTTGGATTGTGGAGTGGCTCTATGCCAGTAAGGGTTACTGTATTTTGGATTGGGGTGGTGCTCATGCCAGTAAGGGTTAATCCTGTATTTTTGGATTGTGGAGTGGGTTCCATGCCAGTAAGGGTTAACTGTTTTTGGATTGTGGGGTGGGCTCTATGCCGTAAGGTTAATAGTATTTTGGATTGTGGGGTGGGTTCTATTCCAGTAAGGGTTAATACTGTATTTTTGATTGTGGAGTGGGTTCTATGCCAGTAAGGGTTAATTCTGTATTTTGGCTTGTGGGGTGGGTTCTATGCCAGTAAGGGTTAATTCTGTATTTTGGATTGTGGGGTGGGTTCTATGCCAGTAAGGGTTATTCTGTATTTTGTTTGTGGGTGGGCTCTATGCCAGTAAGGGTTAATACTGTATTTTGGATTGTGGGGTGGGCTCTATCCAGTAAGGGTTAATTCTGTATTTTGGATTGTGGGGTGGGCTCTATGCCAGTAAGGGTTAATTCTGTATTTTGGATTGTGGAGTGGGCTCTATGCCAGTAAGGGTTAATACTGTTTTTTGGATTGGGTGGGCTCTATGCCAGTAAGGGTTAATACTGTATTTTGGATTGTGGGGTGGGCTCTATGCCAGTAAGGGTTAATCTGTATTTTGGATTGTGGGGTGGGCTCTTGCCAGTAAGGGTTAATACTGTATTTGGTTGTGGGTGGGCTCTATGCCAGTAAGGGTTAATTCTGTATTTTGGATTGTGGGGTGGGCTCTATGCCATAAGGGCTATATTCTGTATTTTGGAATTAGGGAGTGGGATCATTGCCAGTGGTTATACTGTATTTTGGATTGTGGGGTGGGTTCTATGCCAGTAAGGGTTAATACTGTATTTTGGATTGTGGGGTGGGTTCTATGCCACTAAGGGTTAATTCTGTATTTTGAATTAGGGAGTGGGTTCTATGCCACTAAGGGTAATTTCTGTATTTTGATTTAGGGAGTGGGTTCTATGCCACTAAGGGTTAATTCTGTATTTTGAATTGGAGAGTGGGTTCTATGCCACTAAGGGTTAATATGAAGGTCCACTATTTTGTCACAGACCCATGAAGAATTTGTTATCATTCCCGAGAATCAGATTTATGTATATGGCTGTTCATCTAGTCTAAACAGAACAAAGGGGTCAGAATAATCCACTTCATATCATATAAACAGGGACCCCCAAACATGGGCTGGGGAATCATCCACTGAAGTCTTATCATCTGATTGGTCAGATAAAGTCCAGTTTACATACTCCTGTTATAGACATTGTTATATAAATAAAACTAATCTCAGGACAGACACGTGAAGGGTAAAGAATTGTGAGTTTGTGCCAAGCAAGACACAGGGTGTAAACTGAATATTTAGCTTATGGAGGATGCTGAGAAATGTAGTACTAAGCGTTACCCATCCAAGTGAACTGGGATATTGTGCATGATCAGCAATTGGGAAATTACATCCCATTTTTCTTATCTCTTAACTGTGTGCAAATAACCATTATTAAAAGGTTGTAGAAGGTTCCATAGCAATATAGTGGATGTTTGGGAGGTGTAGGAATCAGATACATATGTATTATAAGAAATAATGCACACCTTACAGTGTTATATAAGGATATAATACATAAGGCTCTGGCATTTGAATGGGGAGGTGCAGTGGCGAGAATCTATATTACAGTCACTCAGTGATGTCACTGAGTGACTTCCTGTATTCCACTGCCCCTCCCCATTTCTCTCTCCCTCCCTCTGTATTAGTAATGTAGATAACAAGCCCGTTTCTGTACACTAACGGACTGATTACTGTGCTGATAGAGCGAGCGGCCGGTCCATTATGACCACAGGAATGTGCTCGTTCCCTTATCAGCACATTATTCAGTCAGTCAGTGTAACGAACCGGAACTGCACCAGTGAGAGACGATGTTTATTGCTTTAGTTTGAGATAAAATGGCAGTTACTGTAACTATTTGTATGTACAAAAAGGGGCTTGTTATCTACTTACTAATACAGAGGGGAGACAGGGAGGGGTGAGAGAGGGAGGGCGGAGACAAAATGTCTGTGCTGGATTTTTTTTTTTTTGACCTTAGTATTATAAGGAATAATACGCTACCTACAGAATAATATAAGGATATTACTTCACCTCGAGTTCCCTGACCTCTATAAAACACTGGGCCTAACGGCCTGTGTTTTTATATGGTCAGGGAACTCCTCGGTGGCGTAATATCCTATACACACTGTAGGTAGCGTATTATCCCTTATATTATGCCACTTCTGTTCCCTGCCCTGTGTAAAAGAACTCGGCCTGCGGTGTCATGCTTCTATATGGTCAGGAACTCCTCGGTGGCGTAATATCCTTACATTACACTGTAGGTAGCATTTATCTATACACCTCTATATCTATACACTCTATAACTATACACTATATATCTATACACTCTATATCTATACACTATATATCTATACACTCTATACTATACACTCTATAACTATACACTATATATCTATACACTCTATAACTATAACATCTATCCTATACCTCTTATCTATACACTCTATTTCTATACACTATATAACTATACACTCTATAACTATACACTATATATCTATACACTCTATAACTATACACTATATATCTATACACTCTATAAAACTATAACACTCATAACTATACACTTACATCTATACTATATTATATCTATCACTCTATAACTATACACTCTATAACTATACACTATATATCTATACACTCTATATCTATACACTATATATCTATACACCTCTATACACTATACCTCTATAACTATACACCTATATATCTAATACACTCTATAACTATACACTATATATCTATACACTCTATAACTATACACTCTATAACATACACTATACATCTATACACTTATATATACTATACACTCTATAACTACACTCTATATCTATACACTATATATCTATACACTCTATATCTATACACTCTATATCTATACACTATATATCCTATATACCACTCTATACTATACACTATATATCAAACACTCTATAACTATACACCTAACTATACATATAACTATACACTCTATACTATACACTATATATCTATACACATAACTATACACCTATAACTATACACTAAACTATACACTATATACTCTACACTCTATACCTATACACTCATAACTATAACACTATAATCTATAACACTATATATACTATACACTCTATATCTCTATACCTCTATACTATACACTCTATAACTATATACCCTCTATAACTAACACTATATAACTATACCTAAATCTCTACACTCTATTACTAATACACTATATCTACTATACACTATATAACTATACACTATATATACTATACAACTCTATACCCTATAACAACCTCTATACTATACACTCTATAACTATACACTCTATAACTATACACTCTATAACTATACACTCTATACTATATACACTACACATATTCTATACACATAACTATCACTCTAATCTATACACTATCCTATAAAAAACTATACACTCTATAACTATACACTCTATAACTATACACTATAATAACTATACACTCTATAACTAATCCACTAATAAACTATACACTCTAAACTATACACTCTATAACTATACACTATATAACTATACACTCTATACTATACACTCTATAACTATACACTCTATAACTATACACTCTATAACTTACACTCATATCTATACACTATATATCTATACACTCTATAACTATACACTATACTATCTAATTACACTCTATAACTAACACTCTAATAACATACCACATATAACTATACACTCTATATCTATACACTCTATATACTATACACTCTATACACTATACACTCTATACTATACACTCTATAACTATACACTCTATAACTATACACTATAATAACTATACACTCTATATAACTATACACTCTATAACTATACACTATATATCTATACACTCTATACTATACACTATATAACTATACACTCTATAACTATACACTCTACTATAACTCTCCACTCTATATCACTACCTCTATAACTATCACTATATATCTCATACACTATATATATACCTATACACTCTATAACTATACACCTATATATCTATACCACTCTATAACTATAACACCTACTATCTAATATATACACTCTAATAACTAATACTCTATATATCTATACACTCTATAACTATACACTCTATAACTATACACTCTATATCTATACACTCTATAACTATAACACTCTCTATACTATACACATATATACTATACACTATATACTATACACTTCTAACTATCCACTCTATAACTATACACTCTATTCTCACACTCTATATCTATACACTATATATCTATACACTATATATACACTATACACTCTATAACTATACACTCTATCTATATACACTATACACTACTATATACTATACACTCTATAATATACATATATACACTATATATATCTCTATACATCATCTATACATCTAATAACTATACACTCTATAACTATACAACTATATATACTACTAAACTATATATACTATCCACCTATATACTATACACTCTATAACTACATATACACTCTATAACTATACACCTCATAACTATCCACTATAATCTCATACACTTATATACTATACACTCTATAACAATCCACTCTATAACTATACACTATCTATCTTATAAACTATATATATCTATACCCTCTATATACTATAACACTACTATAACTATACACTATCATAAATCTATACACTCATAACTATACACTATAATTCTATACACCATCTATAACTAACACATCTACTACTACCTCTACATCTATACCACTATATATCTATAACACTCTATACTTAACACTCATATACTATAACTACTATAACTATACACTATAACTATACAGCTATATACTATCACACTATATCTATAACACTCTATAACTATACACTCTTCTATACACTATATACTCTACACTCTATAACACTTATACTATACACTCTATAACTATACAATCTATATCTAATACACTATACTATAACCACTATATATCATATCCTCTATAACTATACACTATATAACTAATACACCTATAACTATAACTATACTCTATACTATAACTATACCACTATATCTACACGCTATCTATACTTACAACTATATCCTATAACCCTATACCTAAAACAAACCTTATATAACTCTATAACCACTCTATAACTCTACCACTACTAATATACTATACACTCTATAACTATCCACTCTTATCTAATCCACTATATATACTAACCCTTAATATCTCTATCACACTATATATCTATACACTCTATAACTATACACTATATATATTATACACTCTATAACTATACACTCTATAACTATACACTCTAATACTATACACTCTATAACTATACACTATATATCTATACAACCTATAACTATACACTCTATATCTATACACTATATATCTATACACTCTATAACTATACACTCTACATAATCTATACCTCTATAACTATACACTCTATAACTATACTCTATATATACTATACCTCTATAACTAATACTCTATACTATACACTCATATCTATACACTCTATAACTATACACTATATATCTATACCCTCTAAATAGCATAAGATAACACTCTATAAACTATACACTCTATATCTATACACTCTATACTAATACACTCTATAACTATACACTCATAACTATACACTATATAATCTATACACTATAACTATAACACTCTATAATACACTCATATCATAAACACTATCTTACTATACCACTATATAACTATACCCTATATAACGATACACTCTATAACTATACACTCTATAACTATACACTCTATAACTATACACTTATATCTATAAACTATATATCTATACACTATATATCTATACACTCTATAACTATACACTCTATAACTATACACTCTATAACTATACACTATATAACTATACACTCTATAACTATACACTCTATAACTATACCTCTAACTAATCACTCTATACTATACACTTAACTATACACTCTATATCTATACACTCTTAACTATACACTCTATACTATACACTCTATTCTTAATCTATAACTATACACTCTATAAACATACATATATAACTATACAACTATATATCTATACACTCTATAACTATACACTCTATAACTATACACTATAACTATACACTCTATAACTATACACTCTATATCTATACACTATATATAACTAACACTCTAATATACAACTATAACTATAGCACTCACTAATAACTATACATCTCTTATACATATACCACTCTAATCTATACACTCTAAACTATAACACTATATATCTATCCACTCTATAACTATACACTATATAACTATACACTCTATAACTATACACTCTATAAACTCTACATCTATATCAATCACTCTAGCACACTATACAACTATAACTATACACTCTATACACTATATACACTATATAATATCTTACACTCTATAACTATCACTATATACTATACACTATATAACTATACTCACTATATAACTCATACCCTATAATATCACTCTATACTACTATATATCTATACAACCTCTATAACTATCACCTCTATAACTATACACCTAATATCATATCTATAGACTCTATACAAACTATACCACTCTATAATCTATAACAACTCTGATAACTATCCACTCATATATATAATACACTTATAAACTATACACCTATAACTATACCACTTCTATACACTATCACCATCTAGAAACTCTTATACACTCTATAACTATACACTCTATATATCTATACACTCTATACTATACACTCTACACTATACACTCTATAATAAACTAAACGATATAATCATACACTCATACTATCTATAACTAACTATATAATACACTATCTACTCTATAACTATACACTCTATAACTATACACTCTATATCTATACACTATATATCTATACACTCTATAACTATACACTCTATAACTATACACTATGGGGGTTATTCAATAAAAGTTCTTATCTTTAATCCTTTAAAATTCTAATTGCCTCAACCATCAGAATGTACTTCATTTAAATAAATCTGATTGGTTTGGGCAAAAACTTACACCCTTAAACATAGAACTTTTATTGACACTCTACCTGTATATATCTATACACTATATATCTAATAACTACCTTATAATACACTCATATACACTTTACCACTCTATAACTATACACTATAATCTATACACTATATAATCTTCATACACTATATAATAATCACTACCTATAACTATACACTAATTTGAATAAACTTATCGTCTATGAGTATAATTTACTTATAATATAACATGGAGATGCTATTTGCTCCCAATCAATTTGCTTCATGTTAAATAACTATGTGGCAAATAGCACCATTCTCCCTATATCTATACACTATATACTAACACTAATCTAACATAACTATAACACTCTAAACTATACACTCTATAATCTATACTATATATCTATACACTATATATCTATCACACTCTCTATAACATATACACTTATACTATCACTCTACACTATATCTATACACTCATATACTATCTCACTCTATAACTATATACAATATACACTCTATAACTATACACCTATAATATATAATCTATCTAACTACACTATGCTCAACTATAACACATCTATAATATCCACTACTCTATACATATATTCTATACACTCTATACCTAGACAACTATACACTCTATAACCTATACCTACTATAACATAACACTCTATATCTACACTCTAATACCCTCATAAACACTCTATACAACTATACATCCTATATACTATACAACTATATACTATACACTCTAATAACTAATACATCATACACTATATTCTACTATAACTATAACTATACACTCTATAATCTATACACTCTATATCTATACACTTAATACATCACCTATTAATACTCTATCACTATAAAATCTATACACTCTATAACTATACACTCTAAACTATAACCTCTATAACTATATATATCTATACACTATATAACTATACACTCTATAAATATACACTCTATAACTATATATATCTATACACTCTATAAATATACACTCTATAACTATACACTCTATACTATATCTACACTATATATCTATACACTCTATAACTATACACTCTATAAACTATCCAAATCACTATATCTCATATACTACTCTATAACGATACTATCTCTATAACTATACACTATAACTATCTATACTATACACTCTATAACTCTATAACACTCTTATAACTATACACTCTATATATACTATACCTCTATCAACTATACACTCTATAACTATACACTATATAACTATACACTCTATAACTATACACTCTACTCTACTAATAACCTCTATACTATACACTATATATCTATACCTACTTAACTATACACGAATACTATAACTCTATAACATAACCATCTCTAATACTATACAATCTATATATACTACCTATATACTATACACTTCATATCATATAACACTATATATCTATACACTCTATATCATACCATCTTATACTTTACACTCTATAACTATACACTATATATATACCTATACATACTCTATAACTACACTACTATACTATACACTCTATAACTATAACACTAATATCTATAACACTCATATATCTATACACTCTTATCTATACACTCTACTAACTATACACTATATCATCTACCCTAACATCTCATAACTAACACTATATAACTATACACTATATATCTATACACTCTATAACTATACACTCTAAACTATACACTATAATCACTCTATCATATACACTCTATAACTCTATACACATACATATAACTATACACTACTATAACTATACACCTAAAACTACCATAATATATACTATCACACTCTATAACTATACACTATATAACTATACACTATAACTATACACTATATCTATCCACTCTATACCTTATACTATATAAACTATACACATCTATAACATATAACACTCTATAACTATACACTATATCTATACACTCTATTATACTACTCTATAACAATACACTATATATCATACACTATACACTATACTCTCTTACTATATAACTATTACACTTATACTATACACTCTATATATTACATTCTATCACTCATACTAAGCATCTATACACTACATTATATACTAGACACTTATAACTTAGCACTTCTTATACTAACATCTATAACATAACGACTATATATATACACTATATATCTATACCTCTATAAAACACAATATCCTATCTATACCTACTATAACTATACACTCTATAAACTATACACTTAACACTATCCATATATATCTATACCACTTATAACACTATAAACTTATAACTATATAACTAATACACGTAGACATCTATAACTATACTCTATATACTGACACTCTAAATATACACTCTATATTATAACAACTTATACATAAATATATATCTTTATACCTATTAACTAACTCCTACTAGAATACCCCTTATACTATATATACTATCACTAATACTACTTGACACTATATATCTATCACACTCTATAACTAATACACTTATATAACTAACACTCTTATCTATACACTCTTATACTATACTATTCTTTCCTATAATAGAACACTCTAATACTTCTATACACTTCTATAACCTAATAGATATATGCTATACACTTATATAAATACACTCTATATACTAATACACCTATATCTATACACTCTATACTATACACTCTACTAACTACTACACTCTAAACTATACACTATAGATACTATAATCCGCTATATCTATACCTATAACTAACTAATCTTATACAATCTAACTATACACTATAACACATTATAAATATCACTATATATCTTACACTAACTCTTTACATATACACTCTATAACTATACACTCTATATCTATACACTATATATCTATACACTACTATATATACACTCAACTATTACACTATAACTATAGCACTCATATACTATACACTCTATACTCTTATACTCCTCTATAACTATACACTCTATATACTTATACACTCTATAATCTATACACTCTATATCACTTACACTATATATCTAGAACACTCTATAACTATACACTATAACATTACACTATAACTATAACCGACTAATCCTATATATCACTCTATATACTATACACTCTATAAACTATACACTCAATAATCTTACGACTCTATACTATACACTCTATCTATACACTCTATAAACACTATACACTCCATCACACGTATACACATATCTAAACTATACACTACTATATCTATACACTATATATCTTTACCTCTAATAACTATAACTATATAACTATTACCTCTATATCATATACCTCCCTAACTATACACTCTTATCAACGATACACCTACTATCGATACACGCATACCTATACACTATATAACTATACACTATAACTATACCTATCTATCTATCCACTCGATACACTCATACACTTTATAACTATACACTCTATAACTATACACTATATATCTATACACTCTATAACTATACACTCTATAACTATACACTATATAACTATACAGTATACAGTGTGAGACTATCTCTATTTCTGTGTGTATCTGCCAGACTTTGCATAAATGTCTTTTTATGAGCATATGGGCAGTAATAAGTAATTCATAAACAGTGGCTTAGTCATCAATAGTTCTATTTTTAATCCAATCATTTTTACATTCATTGCTGCATCTAACAGCTCATGGATCTAACATGTTTATTTAATGAAACATTATTCATTGGTCTCCTGTAGATGATGGGGGAGATGGTTTGTGAAAGACACAGATTTAGGATTTGTTCCCAAACAGGGTTATGCTATGCAGAGCTATAGCACGTCATGTTATGGAAATATAAAACACTGTGTGCCTTTTAGTGGTCATATAGTTCACTACTAATATACTATATACAGTTACATCCTGATCATTTACATTAACAGCCTCCTAATACCTTATCGTACAGGAATGAATTTGCTAACCTAGATAACTCAGCCTGTGTCCTCATTCCATTGTAAGGTCTCTACCTATAGACTTCTAATAGCCTTGTAATTATACATGAGTGGTAATGAGAGTTCCCTGACATGTATAACTCAATCGGTGTCCTTGTACCTTTATATGGACACAAGTCATCAGTGACTTCTAATATCCGTATAATTTACAGTAGAGGTACATTATCCCTTATAATACACGAGTGGTGCTTAGAGTTCCCTGTAAAACTCAATCTGTGTCCTTGTACCTTTATATGGACATAGAACTCTTAAATGACTTCTAGTGATTCAAGTCATTCTAAATTGAGAAAGCCAGCCAGATGACTAGTGAAACGTCTTCAATAACTGAACTTCAATTCCAGTTGATCTAATTGAATCCAAGACATACCATGACCTGAATGAATGAGAACAGTGGGATAGTACAAGGATACTATCAGATATATACACTATTGAGAAATACATTGCTCAGAGCTGTGCTAAGCTCAGGTTGACTTCATTATCCTCTCCCTGTAGATCTGCATTATGTTATTTCTATAAGTGTAACTATTAAAGTTTTGATATTAAGAAATACATTGCACAGAGCTGTGCTAAGATCAGGTTCACTTCATTATCCTCCCCCTGCAGCTCTGCGCTATGTTATTTCTATAAGTGTAACTATTGAAGTTGTGATATTGAGAAATACATTACACAGAGCTGTGCTAAGATCAGGTTCACTGATTATCCTCCCCCTGCAGCTCTGCATTATGTTATTTCTATAAGTGTAACTATTAAAGTTGTGATATTGAGAAATGCATTGCACATTGCACAGTACTTTGAAATATAATGGAAATCGCCAGAATCAGTTCCCACTGTATAATTTGCATTCCAAATCTATTTGGTCCATTTTTTCCAAGCATCCCTTCCCAGCAGCCCCTTCCCATGTCCCCTGCTCCGTATCGCTGTGAAGGGATTTCAACTCCCTTTATGGCGATATTGTACTTAGCGCATTGTGCTAAGTGCAGTATCGCCGCGAAGAGAGCTCAAATCACCACCCCACATCGCTGTGGCGATACTTTTCTCGGCAATGTCGCTTACCATTATAAATATGTTGATGTCGGTATTTTTGCCGCGGTGATGTGCGGTGGTACTTTTAGGGCGTTATTTTTCAGCCCTTTATAACTATGCCCCTTAGTCTGTGTCCTTGTACCTTTATATGGACACAGAACTCAGTGACAGTTAGTGGCATCTTATGCTAGCAATACCACTTCTCAGGTTCCTCTTGGTGTGGGGGTTCCGCAGGGTCTGTTCTCTGACCCTTATTGTTCTCCCTCTACACTATTTCCTTGGGAGATGTCATTAGCTCTTTTGGCTTCAAGTATCATTTAAATGCAGACGATACACAAATCTATTTGTCTACCCCTACGCTAACTCCTGACATCCAATCACGTGTCTCCGACTGTCTCCTTGCCATCTCCTCCTGGATGTCCCAACGCTACCTCTAATTAAACCTTTCTAAAACTAAACTGATCATTTTCCCACCTAAACCTGGTCCTGTCCCATCTTTCTCCATCTCTGTTGACAATATCCCCATTTCCCCTATCCAATCGGCACGCTGCCTAGGGGTTATTATTGACTCCTCTCTCTCCTTTTCTAACCACTATAATGCTAAAACCTGCCTCTTTTTCCTTCGCAAAAGGAAGGACACCGCTATGCTTGTGCATGCTCTCATCCTATCGTGCCTGGACTATTGCAACCTACTACTTACTGGTCTTCCTGCTTCCCACCTCTCTCCCCTTCAGTCCATACTTAACTGTGTTACATGAATTGTTTCTCTCTCCAATAAACTGGATCCGAAATCTCCTCTGTAACGGACAATAACCTGGCTCCCCGTTAAACAACGCATTATATACAAAATCCTTCTCCTAACATTTAAATCCCTTCGCTCTGCTGCTCCTCCTTATATTTCCTCTCTAGTGTCCCCATATGTTCCTGCCTGTACCCTCCGCTAATTGCAGAATCAGCTCCTGTACAGACCCCCCACTCGTACTGCTTCCTCTCGCCTTAAACCTTTCTCTCTTGTGGCTCCCATCCTCTATTCCCCTCTCTCTATGTCAAGAAACCTCTATTAGCAGGTTTAAATCTACCATTACATCCTACCTATCTGGTAACCAGCACAGTATATGGTATCTATATATCTATATATGATAAATCTACCCTTACATCCTACCTATCTGGTAACCAGCACAGTATATGATATCTATATATCTATATATGATAAATCTACCCTTATATCCTACCTATCCGGTAACCAGCACAGTATATGGTATCTATATATCTATATATGATAAATCTATCCCTTACAAAGCCTACCTATATCCGGTAACCAGCACAGTATATGGTATCTATATATCTTATATGATAAATCTACCCTTACAATCCTACCTATCTGGTAACAAGCACAGTATTGATATCTATATATCTATATATGATAATCTAACCCTTCATCCTACCTATCTGGTAACCAGCACAGTATATGTATCATATATCTATATATGATAAATCTACCCTTACATCCTACCTATCTGTTAACCAGCACAGTATATGGTATCTATATATCTATATATGATACATTTACCATTACATCCTACCTATCTGGTAACCAGCACAGTATATGATATCTATATATCTATATATGAAAATCTAACCCTTATACATCCTACCTATCCGGTAACCAGCACAGTATATGGTAATCTATATATCTATATATGATAAATCTACCTTACACATCCTACCTATCCGGTAACCAGCACAGTATATGGTATCTATATATCTAATATGGATAAATCTACCCTTACATCCTACCTATCTGGTAATCCAGCACAGTATATGATATCTATATATCTAAATATGATAAATCTACCCTTACATTCTACCTATCTGGTAACCACACAGTATATGATATCTATATATGATAATCTAGCCTTACATCCTACCTATCTGGTAACCAGCAAGTATATATATCATTATCTATATGATAAATCTACCCTTACATCCTACCTATCCGGTAACCAGCACAGTATATGGTATCTATTTATCTATATATGATAAATCTACCCTTACATCCTACCTATCTGGTAACCAGCACAGTATATGTATCTATATATCTATATATGATAAATCTACCCTTACATCCTACCTATCCGGTACCAGCACAGTATATGATTCTATATATCTATATATGATAATCACCTTACAGCCTCCTATCTGGTAACCACACAGTATATGCTATCTATATATCTATATATGATCAATCTACCCTTACATCCTACCTATCTGGTAACCGCACAGTATATGGTATCTATATATCTATTATGATAAATCTACCCTTACATCCTACCTATCCTGGTAACCAGCACAGTATATGGTATCTATATATCTATATATGATAAATCTATAACCCTTACATCCTACCTATATGGTAACCAGCACAGTATATGATATCTATATATCTATACTGATAAATCTAGCCTTACCCTACCTATCTGGTAACCAGCACAGTATATGATATCTATATCTGTATATTAAATCTACCCTTAAATCCTACCTATCCGGGTAACCAGCACAGTATATGGTATCTATTATCTGTATATGAAAATCTAACCCTTACAATCCTACCTATCCGGTAACCAGCACAGTATATGTATCTATATATCTTATATTGATAATCTACCCTTACATCCTACCTATCCGTACACCAGCACGTATTGGTATCTATATATCTGTATATGATAATCTACCCTTACATCTACCTATCCGTTAACCAGCACGTATATGATATCTATATATCTATATATGATAAATCTACCCTTACAATCCTACCTATCCGGTATCCAGCACATATATGATATCTATATATCTATATAGATAAATCTACACCTTACAGCCTACCTATCTTTAACCAGCACAGTATATTATCTATATCTATATATGATCAATCTACCCTTACATCCTACCTATCTGGTAACCAGCACAGTAATGGTATCTATATATCTTTATGATAAATCTACCCTTACATCCCCTATCTGGTAACCAGCCCAGTATATGGTATCTATATATCTATATATGATAAATCTACCCTTACATCCTACCTATCCGGTAACCAGCACAGTATATGATATCTATTATCTATATATGATAAATCTACCTTACATCCTACCTATCCGTAACCAGCAACAGTATATGGTATCTATATATCTATATATGATAATCTACCCTTATATCCTACCTATCCGGTAACCAGCACAGTATATGATATCTAATATCTATATATGATAATCTACCCTTACATCCTACCTATCCGGTAACCAGCACAGTATAGTGATCTATATATCTATATTGATAAATCTACCCTTACATCCTACCTATCCGGTACCAGCACAGTATATGATATCTATATATCTATATATGATAAATCTACCCTTACAGCCTACCTATCTGTAACCAGCACAGTATATGCTATCTATATATCTATATATGATAAATCTACCCTTACATCCTACCTATCTGGTAACCAGCACAGTATATGGTATCTATTATATCTATATTGATAAATCTACCCTTACATCCTACCTATCTGGTAACCAGCACAGTATATGGTATCTATATATCTATATATGATAAATCTACCTTACATCCTACCTATCTGGTAACCACCACAGTATTGATATCTATATATCTTATATGATAATCTACCCTTACATCCTACCTATCCGGTAACCAGCACTGTATATGTATCTATATATCTGTATATGATAAATCTACTACCCTTACATCCTACCTATCCGGTAACCAGCACAGTATATGGTATCATTATATCTATATTGATAAATCTACCCTTACATCCTACCTATCCGGTAACCAGCACAGTATATGGTATCTATATTCTGTATATGATAAATCTAACCCTTACATCCTACCTATCTGGTAACCAGCACAGTATATGATATCTATATATCTATAATGATAATCTACCGTTACACCTACCCTACCATCTACCTATCCGGTACCACACAGTATATGGTACTATTATCTATATCATGATAAATCTACCCTTCCATCTACCTATCTGGTAACCAGCACAGTATATGATATCTATATATCTAAATATGAATAATCTAGCCTTACATTCTACCTATCTGGTAACCAGCACAGTATATGATATCTATATTGATAATCTAGCCTTACATCCTACCTATCTGGTAACCAGCACGATATAATGATTCTATATATCTATATATGATAATCTAACCCTTACTACCTACTCCTACCTATCCGTAACCAGCACAGTATATGGTATCTATATATACTATATATGATAAATCTACCCTTACATCCTACCTATCTGGTAACCAGCACAGTATAGATATCTATATATCTAATAGATAAATCTACCCTTACATCTACCTATCTGGTACCAGCAAGTATATATATCTATATCTATATTGATAATCTACCCTTACATCCTACCTATCGGTAACCGCACAGTATATGATTCTATATCTCTTATATGATAAATCTACCCTTACATCCTACTATTCCGTAACCAGCACAGTATATGTACTATATATCATATATGATAAATCTACCCTTACATCCTACCTATCCGGTAACCAGCACGTATATGATATCTATATATCTATATAGATAAATCTAATCTACCTTACATCCTACCTATCCGTAACCAGCACAGTATATGTATCTAATATCTATATATGATAAATCTACCCTTACACATCCTACCTATCTGGTACCAGCACGTATATGATATCTATATTCTATATATGATAAATCTACCCTTACATCCTACCTATCTGGTAACCAGCACAGTATATGGTATCTATATATCTATATATGATAAATCTACCCTACAACTCCTACCTATCTGGTAACCACACATTATATGGTATCTATATTCTATATATGATAATCTACTCTACCCTACATCCTACCTATCCGGTAACCAGCACAGTATATGAATCTTTATATCTATATATGATAAATCTACCCTTACATCCTACCTATCCGGTAACCAGCACAGTATATGGTATCTACATATCTATATATGATAAATCTACCTTACATCCTACCTATCTGGTAACCAGCACATATATGATATCTATTATCATATATGATAAATCTACCCTTACATCCTACCTATCCGGTAACCAGCACAGTATATGATATCTATATCTCTATATATGATAAATCTACCCTTACATCCTACCTATCCGGTAACCAGCCAGTATTGGTATCATATATCTTATATGATAAATCTACCCTACATCCTACCATCGCGGTACCACGCACAGTATATGGTATCTATATATCTATATATGATAAATCTACCTTACATCCTACCTATCCGGTAACCAGCACGTGTAATGTATCTATATATCTATATGATAAATCTACCCTTACATCCTACCTATCCGGTAACCGACAGTATATATATCTATATATCTATATATGTAAATCTAACCGTTACACCCTCTACCTATCTGGTACCACAGTATATGGTACTATATATCTATATATGATAAATCTACCCTTACATCTCCTATCTGGTAACCAGCACAGTATATGATATCTATATATCTAAATATGATAAATCTACCTTACATCTACCTATTGGTAACCAGAACGTATATGATATCTATTATATGATAAATCTACCTTAACATCCTACCTATCTGGTAACCAGCACAGTATATGATATCTATATATCTATGATATATAATCTACCCTTAATCCTACCTATCCTGTAACCAGCACAGTATATGGTATCTATTTATCTATTATGATAAATCTACCCTTACATCCTACCTATCTGGTAACCAGCACAGTATATGATACTATTATCTATATATGAATAAATCTACCCTTACATCCTACCTATCTGGTAACCAGCACAGTATATGATCTATTATCTATATATGATAATCTACCTTACATCCTACCTATCTGGTAACCAGCACAGTATGATATGATTCTATATATCTATATAGATAAATCTACCCTTACACTCCTACCTTTCGGTAAACCAGCACAGTATATGGTATCATATATCTATATATGATAAATCTACCCTTACATCCTACCTATCTGGTAACCAGCACAGTATATGATATCTATATATCTATATATGATAAATCTACCCTACATCCTACCTATCTGGAACCAGCACAGTATATGGTATCTATATATCTATATATAAAATCTACCCTTACATCCTACCTATCTGGTAACCAGCACGTATATGATACTATATATCTATTATGATAAATCTACCCTTACATCCTACCTATCTGGTAACCAGCACAGTATATGGTATCTATATATCTAATATGATAAATCTAACCCTTACATCCTACTACCTCTACCTATCTGGTAACCAGCACATATATGGTATCTATATATCTATATATGATAAATCTACCCTTACATCCTACCTATCGGTAACCAGCACAGTATATGATCTTTATATCTATATATGATAAATCTACCCTTACATCCTACCTATCGGTAACCAGCACAGTATATGATATCTAATATCTATATGATAAATCTACCCTTACATCCTACCTATCCGGTACCAGCACAGTATATGATATCTATATCTATATAGATAAATCTACCTTACATCCTACCTATCCGGTAACCAGCACATTATGATACTATATATCTATATATGATAAATCTACCCTTACATCCTACCTATCCGGTAACCAGCACGTATATGGTATCTATATATCTAATATATGATAATCTACCTTACATACATCCTACCTATCCGGTAACCAGCACAGTATATGATATCTATATATCTATATATGATAAATCTACCCTTACATCCTACCTATCTGTAACCAGCACAGTATATGATATCTATATATCTATATATGATAAATCACTACAAAAAACCTAACTTACCCTTACATCTACCTATCTGTACCATCGGCCCCGTGCCGAGATATGCGGCGAGCGCACGTAAGATTTTCATTTATTTGCACTGCTCCTCACTCAGCGCTTATACCCATTCCATTGTACTCTGTATATTACCACGAACTAAATTGTAAGCTCTCCGGGCGGGAACCTCCTTTCCGTTATGGCAAGCCTACACTTCTATAGTTATATTGTATATAATTAAACCCTTGTCTGTGTCTTTCTGCATGCATGTCTGTGTTAGAGATGTTCGAAACTGTTTCGTTCCGTTTTCGAATTTTCAAAATTTGGGAAACTTTGTTTAAGTTCAAAAATTCAAGTTTCAATTTTCAATTCGTCGAATCGTCTACTTTCAATAAAAATCGAAAATTCGAAAAAATACGGGTTCCGTGAAATTCAGGAGTTCCGAATGTTCCGTCGGTACTTTGAAACCCTTTAGATTCGAAACTGGGTTCTATTCGAACCCACATTACATCTCTAGTCTGTGTATGACTGTGTATGTGTGTCTGTATGTTTGTGTCTGCATTCCTGTGTGTTTGTCTGATCTGGCCCTGGAAAACTGGACACTAAGGGCTAGGCCACACTATTGCGTTTTTCTTGCGATTGCACATGCGTTTTTTACCGACCATTGAAATCGCGGTAAAACAAAAAAATCACTTCTTCGTCGCTGTTTCGCACACAAAACGAGCATTTTTTAATCACAATCGCATGCGTTACTTTTCTTATATCGACCAAAAAAAAAAAACTTAATGCGCAAACGCCCTAAACATCGTATCTGCAATCTTGCCTTGTGCATTCCGCTGATGTGTTTGCGTTGGTCATTGTGGCCTGGCCATACGGGGGGGACGTCAGGGTCTGCTAGTACCCCGCTTAACGCAACGGGCTTTAATAACTATATCTTATACTAATTTATATTATTAATGTACTGAACTATCTATTCCTTTATCCCCTTGGTATTACTTTATTTGTTACTGTACATCTCTGCCGTCCCCAGATTCCTTACTCTTACATGTAAATCAAACTAACTACTACATAATATTTCTTACTACGCCTTACATAATTACAATTAACGGGAGACATTACCTCCTGCTCTCTCTGCTCCACACCCATTAACTTGCAATAGGCTGGGTGAAATTGGCAGTTTTTTTATTCCCTTTATTTCCTATTAGATTTACATTGAAACTGTATCCTGATTGTAAATACTGAGTTACACGGGCCACTCTTGTATTATAAGGGATAATGGATCCCTAATCCCCTAAATTATAAGGATGTTACTCACATTTTGAAGCATTACTATACAATGCATTTAGTATACATTATTATACATTACATAGTAGATAATGTAACCCCTACTGTAAATTCTAAGAAAGATCTTAGAAGTCACCAAGGAGTTCCGTGACCATATAAAAGCACGAGCCAAAGGCTTTTTAAAGGGCACGGAACTCTGAGGCAATATCTGATATCATACTGTATAATTTACAGTAGGGGATACATTATCTGTTCTAATTTACCACTAGTTCTGGTTATAATATAATAATACATAGTAGTGCGCCATTATAAGCCTATTATTTACAGTTTCACCCCATTGGGATCCACAGCATTATATTAGTATAAAAACATTAGTATACAATACAATTAGTATTTATTATACATTAGTATACATACATTAGTATACAATACAATTAGATACATTATTATACATTACATTAGTATAAATACATTAGTTATACAATACAATTAGTATTTATTATACAATCTATGTAACAGTCTATATAACAATCTATGTAACAGTCTATGTAATAATTTATGACCAGTCTATGTACAGTCTATGTAGAAGTCCACGTACCAGTCTATGTAAAGTCTATGTACCAGTCTATACCAGTCTATGTAACAGTCTATGTACCAGTCTAATGTACCAGTCTATGTAGAAGTCTATGTACCAGTCTATGTACCAGTCTAAGTAACAGTCTAGTACAGTCTATGTACCAGTCTATGACCAGTCTTGTAACGTCTAGTCCAGTCTATGTACAGTCTATGTACCAGTCATGTACCAGTCTATGTACCAGTCTATTAACAGCTATGTACAGTCTATGTACCAGTCTATGTCAATCTATGTAAAGTCATGTACCTCTATGTAAATCTATGTAACAGTCTATGTACCCTAGTCATATATGAACATCTATGTACCAGTCTTGTACAGTCTATGTACGTTATTACCAGTCTATGTAAGTCTATGTACCAGTCTATTTACCATTCTATGCATTCTATTAACAGTCTTATGTACCACTATGTACAGTCTATGTAACAGTCTATGTACCAGTCTATGTACCAGTCTCTGTACCAGTCCTATGTGAACAGTCTATGTACCAGTCTATGTAACTCTATGTAACAGTCTATGTACCAGTCTATGTAACCAGTCCTATGTAAAGCAGTCGTATGTAACCAGTCTATGTACCAGTCTATGTACCAGTCTATGTAACAGTCTATGTACCAGTCTATGTAACGTCTATGTACCAGTCTATGTACAGTCTATGTAACAGCTATGTACATCTATGTACGTCTATGAACGTCTATGGACACAGGAGAAGTAGAATAGCAGACTGCACTGAGCAGGCAGAAAGGGGGTATTCCAGGCACCTCTAATCCCCCTCTAAACATAGGTCCCATCAAGTTAACAGTGCAGATAATGTAAAATAATATTAAATTAAAAGTGCTTTTAGTTATTGGGACCAGACATACATCTTCAAGTGTAACATGCTCACAAAATGCAATTCATTTTGCAACAGAAATAGACCGATCGCCCTTGAAATAAAAAGTTAGGAACCAGTGTAGAAGTTTGTTGTTCTTACCAGGACATTTTTGTCTCCTACACACCGAGACAGATCCATATTACCCAGAAACAGTCAAACCAGTCGGAGTCACTACAAAGCCTTTTAATTCTAATCAGAACAAACAATGAAACAGCTTTAAAATGATGTCCGAGATGAGACAGGCATAAGTCCCTATTCGGCAGGGTAAATCTCATTTTGGGCACTGTAATTAATCACATAAAAGATTTATAGGCCTCGATCAATATTTTAAACTTGGCAGAGCAAACATTGGTTTCTCTCCAGTTTTAGAAACAAGGAAAACACGTCTTTTTTTTTTATATTAAAGACGTGGTTGGTTTGTAAATTTTCAGCCAATCAATTCAAATAACCCAAGTAACGTTAAAGCTGGAGGGTGAGCTATAAAATCCCATGCATCTGTTTGTATGACTCAAGAGTTATTATCTTCAATATATAAGAACTTATCATTGGTACCTGAAAAAGTGTTAGGTCCCCCAAAATCAAATTGATGTCATGGGCGATTCCACTGTTCCAAAGTTACTGCTCTACTATGTTGTATGCACTGGAGGATTTCCATCTATAGACCTTCACACATGTACTTTGCTGATATATCATTAATATCTCCATGCAGAGAGCTCGCGTACCTTTCAAACCAGCTTATGATGATGTATCTAGCTTATCTGCATCTAAAGTTATAGAATTGTAAAGTTTGTATATACCCACCCCCCAAAAGACATCTTTCTGAAGTTAGTTACAGACCATTCTCTGTCCTTTCTTTTACCTATGGCACCTTAGGAAGAGAAAGAAAAAAACATTTTCAGGCTTATGCGCGCTGATGATGGTCTGTCCCTGTAGTGAGGCATGCTCCAACATTAAACTTAGAGGCAGAGCAGTGGTGCTGGTGATGACACGCTCACAGTACTAGCAGGAAGAAAACCTTTATACTGCTGTAACTTTGGATACACTGCAGCTAGAATCATGATCCTGGTGTCATATAAGTAATGAGTAAATAAAGACCATGTATGGAGACCACTGTTCCCCTAATGTTACAACCCCAGATCTAGATGTATGGGGCCATTGGTACATCTGTGTTTGTAGGGTTTGTGGAACTTAGGATGGCTGTTTCGGTTGGGTGCCAAGTACCTCCCTTTGCCTGTCATTTAAAGGTTTACACATCTTTACACAACAGGCTACCCTTGTATATAATGTTAAAAAATCCTAAGCCCGCCTTCAACCCTAAAGGGGTTTTACGTTTAAAAAGTGCCCAGAAATAGTACTAACCCTACCTCTTCCCTGTGCCTCTATTGCTACTTCAGGGAATGGGAGTGGCTGCTGGTTAGAGAGAGGGAGCGAGGGAACGAGGTCCGGTAAGTCTAGTTCTGGATTTTAAAAGTTTAAAACCCTAGCATTTAGGGTTGGAGTGGGGGGGGTCCCTACACTACAGAAAAGTTAAATAAAAAAAATGAAATGCAGCTCCGATGGATGAAGGGAGGGGGGGGGGAATAGAGCTCCACAGTGCATGCCAGAGTCCTTCAGAAGGACATAGAAGGGAAAACCTTATTACACACAGTAATAAGGCTCCTACTCTTTCTGGACTTTCAGCACTACAGGAGAACCATAAGGAGCAGAGGACAGAGGTAGGAATCTTTTAACATGCACAGTGGGGCCAGTAGTGGGGCAACTTTTAATTTAGGAGTGGACATGCCCTTTAATTGTGGGATTGTTATTAATTAAAGTATAGGATGGTGCATTTGTTGACATTAGAAGCCCCGTAGAGGTCTCACTAGACTGCTATGGTACAAATCCGTGTAAAGATAATCTAGAGTTTAGAGGGCAATAGAAAGAATAGAGCAGACAAAAGGGTTAAACATGCAAAAAAAACCCGCAGCACATATTATATAAGAAGCCAAAAAGGAAATTCCAGATGTCAATGACACTTGCAGGATTATTTAATCTCAGACGATAGTTTTTTACTGGTCTACCACAGCGAGATAACATAGTATTGGGTGCTGCAGCTCAGGCAAAAATCTGCACCTCTTATTAAATAGGCGAACGAACGCAATGTCTCATCTGTAGCTTTAACCACAGAGGAACAGTAATGGGGAATTATCGTGACGGTCACATCGCTATTGTCACCACTGTTAATTATAACAAGGTTTGTATCTGGTGCATTTACAGGAGAATTAATCCTCCATCATTCCGACGCCATCGTCTCCCATATAAAAGCAGTTTCCAGCCTTTCCAGCGCGCGACGCCGTCATCTGAAATAATTCCCCATAAAGAGAGTGAATAATTCTATCTGTGAAAAAACACTACGAGCTCCGGTGGAATATAACTGCGATCATTGACGTAATCTGGAACGCAGCTAATACCTGCTATTGCGGCAATGGGGATTCGAAGGAAGGAGAATTCCATGAAATGGTAAAAAAACGTGGTGGATTTCACCCTGCTGGGTTTACGTTCCAAGAACAAATCACCGTCCTTAACACACTAGCTTTCCTAATGTTTCTCAATAGAATATCTAATGACTGCCAGAGCAGGACCTATTGGTTTACTGGGGTCCGACCATTAGGAGGATTTTTCTGTTTCTCTATATCTCAGCCAAACGCCGAGCTATTTAATTAAATATTCACTTGTTTTTCCTGCATATAATCCCGAGCTGTAATATAATGATCTGGAAACCGTGCACTGCTAATGTGCTCCCATTTCTTCCCTCTCCTAAAGGAAAATATATACACATATGTCTATATCTCTAGCATTTGTTAAAGGCAACAGGAACACGAACTGACATGACGGCTGTAATAAGTACTAGTGTTTCCCTGGGCTATAAGGCCAGGTACATACAACGCAATCCTGACAGTTCAAAACAACACCATCGCAGCAAAAACGCCACCAACCGATATCCTGGAACAACCGATCCTGCAGTCATGTCTAATCAAACTTTTGGCCAATATGGGGGATTGGGCCAACACCGGTCAGTCTTTTGAGAAACATCGCCTTATGTTGCAACTCACACGTATGATTTTTCGGCTGACAAAACGACCCCCGAGCACGCATACCTATGCGAAGAACGGAAATCTCCGCCGATAATTGCACGTGATTTTCCGACCAATCCGCCATGGAGGATTGAAGAACGTCTCCCCCGAAACGCATACACACGTATGCTTTTAATCGCCAACAAGCAACCAAACAGATTTTTATCTAACTGCAGTAAACCTGAAAAGCTAATCTGATTGGTTGATGCGATTAATAGCACAGGCCCCTCTTGTCCAATTGGAGACACACAAGTTCAATGGGGTTTGTGAATATTACCTACATCATGTGTTGAGCGGGGGCTTATAACCTTAGACATCTATGCTTTTGCTTCTAACAAATTACACAATACTTTGTACACATTCCCTTTAATCAATGCAGTGGGATTTGTGCACCATTTGTATGACAGGCAGCAGTACAATGTGATTTATATACACAGAAATCCGTGGATGTTTAATTATAACTCCCCCTGCTCCTCTTGTTCTTGTAGCTACTAGTCATTTCAGCTATACAACACTAAGGTGGTTTACTACTCGTCTTGGTGTATTAAAACAGCCATGGGAAGGGGTTTTAGGGCCCAGTAAGGGCAGATTATACTTTATAGCACTTGACCAGAGCCTATGAATCAATTTGGTTCAGCACTGAAAAATGTCACATAGTCCTTTCCAGTATTTCTCCCATTGCTCTCTGAAACTCTTTATCAAACTGTACTTGGTCCGAGCATGAACAATTGATTCCTAGTGGGGTCTATCCTTTTCTTTTTACCAAGCCCTGGTTCACTGCTCTAAATGCATCCTACTAGAAGATAGTGTACTAAAAGATTAACCTTTCCTTCCTTAAATATCATCCTGTAGATGTTTTCTCTATTAAAGGGCCTACACAGAAAAAGAAACATTAATAATCTCCAGCAGTGAGACATGTCATTTTCAGAAAGAAACTTGGAGTTGGAGTCTGATAGATATTTTTATTATTATTAAAGGAGAACATGGTCTCCATACAAGTAGCCTTTATTATAAGGGGCAGTATAAAGGGTTTTTTTTCTGATGAGTCTGTGAGTTGTGACATCACCAGCACTAAAAGCTGGACAGAGCATCACCAGCTGTATCATAGCCCCCCCCTTACTCATTTTTAAAGCTATCCACAAGCCTGAAAATATTTTTTTTCTCTCCCCCTAAGATGTTCATAGGTAAGGAAAGACAGAGAATAGTTGCAGGTCTGTTACGGACTCAAAAGATTGTGTTGGGTGGGGCTTTTACACAGCACATCACTGACTGTCAGACAAGAAGTGTAACTTTACAAACCTATACTTAAGATCCAAAGATGCTAGAGACATTACCATAAGCTTGTTGAATGTACGAGAATAACATTGTATGAAGATCAGTCTTTAATGTAAATGACACTGACACTCCTTTTTACTTTCAGTTTTATAGAGAAGAATAGAGGCCTGTTCTGGAGTGTCATGATGTATTCTATTATATCTGCATGGAATATCCAGCAATACGCCACCGTATCTCTTGCTAGTTCACCTTAGTTCATCCTATGGTCCAGCGTTACTGTTACCGATGTCTGTAGACACTAAAGACATGGAGGCATAATTGTATTAGTTTGCAGTTCACGAACCAATTACTACATCTATGGTTCCTATACAAATCTGAGACCAGGGGCCCACCTAACATTTTGGATTCTATTATCACCCATTACATCAACTATCTTACTCTTAATTTCTAACTGTCCCTTTGGCTCTGTGTATGTAAATTTTAGCATTTTTTTCTGTTTTTCTTGGGTGAATGGCCCACTAGGATTTCTCTGTAACCACGGGGGCAATCTTACCCTTATGGTGGACATAGACGCTACAATCTGATCGTACAATCTGCGGGTTGTATGATCAGATTTGGCGTCGGCAAAATGTTTTCATCTGGCCCGATGGGGAAATTATTGAAGTTTGTCTATACATGATCCGACGATTGTACATCCGGATCTAAGCATTTATGGCCACCATTAGTCATGGGTAATGTAGATAACACCCATCAGGGTTATTCAATAAAAGTTCTTATTGTTAAAAAATGGGGGTTCATTTTGCCCCAGCCAATCAAATGTTAGCTTTCAAGTTAAATAAGATCTGATTGGTTGGGGCAAAATTAACACCATTTTTAATGAAAAGAACTTTATTGAATCTCCCTGTTTTATTTTCCAAAGTATAGACATCCTCTAACCATCATCAGAAATTCCTGTTGCTTGAATGACACGATACCCTTCTCTAAAGCAACAGACACACATTCAGTGGTTGACACGGTACATTGGTTGGGTCGAGAGACTTTAGCACATGTACATATCTGTGATGACAAACAGTTAATTCAACCTGGGAACCTGAGTTGGTCCATGTCGAGTTCTAAGAAACAATTTTATTGCTAATTTACAGACGCCACTTGTGCTATTTCTATTTAACTGACTTATCATCTGGCAGGAACAGGGACATCTTCTGGAATCAATCTTATTGACCTTACAGATGGAAAATAAAAAAGAGAGCAGAGGGAGGTAAGTGGCAGACCCAGATTGACTTCTAATATAGTCCTCATCAGGTCTGTCTCTCAACCAATTACACCGTGGCGATCAGAATATTTTCCAAGAAAGGTACCACTGGCTGGAATATTTTTGTTCATCAATGTCAGGACAGAACAACTGGATTTAGACCTACAATTACCCTCTTGTTTAGTATTTTGTGACTTCGTAAGAATGGATTAACTAATTAACAATGTTAACTTGGTTAAACTGAGCTCTTAGAATATTGTCCCTTTAACATGTATACCTGGTTTCTTCTTATGTTAGGAGTTTTTATCCTTCTCTCACCGGTTCTCTCTGCCTTCTTCAATCTGTTGGCGTCAAGGCCAAATGAGAATTGCAGAGTGAGTCTCCTATTGCTCCCCCACCAGAGGAGGGACAGGAGCATTGATGAACATTTTGGTAAGTAAAGCTCCTTAACTTTAAAAGGAGCTTGTGTGGGGATATGATGACACGTATAAATACAGTGAGAACGCTAAACTATGGAACTGTCTATTGGACGTAGTGATGCAGGTTTCGTGGAGTTTGGGGTGGTCTTGCGGAGTGCAGAGACCACCCCAGATCAGGAGACTCCCGCGACTCGCAGAAAGGGGTGGGATACCTGGGTTCATTGGATAGTTTTAAAAAAAGCTGGATGAGTTTTCGAAACAAGATGTTGCAGGTTTCTGGTTGATCGAGGGATATTTCCGATTGTCAGGAAGTCAGGAAGGATTGTTTCCCGCTTCACACTTCTGGTGGGTTTCTTTTAGCCATTCCCTCGATCACAGTTAGGCAGAAATGTGGGAATTGCTGAATAGGTTGACTGGATGGACGTAGTCTTGACTCAACCTCAAATACTAATGTGGAAACTGGTAAAAACTTTACCCTTTAGTCTTCTTGTTCTGGCAGGATTTGGCCGTCGGGGTCGCTGTGTAAAAGTATAAAGTGGAGAGCAACTATGTGCTCAGAATCTTTCTACTTTCTGGAGTTTCCTCAGAGGATCGGGAAAGAGCCGGGGACATAGAAAACAGGTTAGGCCAGTAAGTGTGAGAATAGTCTCTGTTATAGATCACTCTAGGAGTGATAGAAAGGAGTAGGGTAGCTAGTGAGCACCTGCTCCAACAAGGAAATTTAGTAAGGACTAGAGTCCTGGGTATACACCCAGAATAGGGATATAGGAAGATATTTCGCTACAGTGACCTGAGGAGCTGGAGTGGCCAAGACTGATTTATTATACTATTTCCGATTCCTCTGGTTTGTGATTATTTATGTGATATCTGTGGCCATGCTATGTCACATATTGTGCTACTTGCATGCTTTATTAATTTGCTCTGTTTATTAATAAGATACTGTTTAATTTCAAGAACACTTGTACCCATTTATTGCTTCTACCTTGAACAGTAGTTCAGCAACACCCTCCCCCCAACAAATGTGAGGGCCCTTCCTGATAAATAATAGTCTTGTGCATGAATTTGGGTAAGGCTTTTGGTAAACAATTTGCATCGTCTTACACTATAATATACTATTGTCTGTCTAATTACAATACAGGATATCTACTAGTGATTCCCAATGCAGAAAATAGGGATTTTGGGTCAGGAAGGGTGGGGGGGTGTATTTGCTGCTCAACCCAGAATGGTATTCCCGGATGGCATACCTTGTAGGGTATTCCTAGATGACAGTTGGTTAGGGACAAGTGCATACCTGGGTGGTATTCCTAGATGACAGTTGGTTAGGACCAAGTACATACCTGGGATGGTATTCCTATATGAGGTTTGGTTGGGGACCAAGTACATCCTGGATGTATTCCTAGATGACGTCGGTTGGGACCAGTACTCCCTGGATGTATTCCTAGATGACAGTTGGTTGGTGACCAATTACATACCCTGGGATGGTATTCCTAGATGACGGTTGGTTGGGGACCAAGTACCATACCTGGGATGTATTCCTAGATGACATGGTTGAGGACCAAGTACATACCTGGGATGGTATTCCTAGATAACAGCCATGTGTGGGGAACCAGTACTACCGGGATGGTATTCCTAGATGACAGTTGGTTGGGGACCAAGTACATACCTGGGATGGTATTCCCTGATGGCAGTGGGTTGGTGACCAAGTACATACCAGGGATGGTATTCCTAAATGACAGTTGGTTAGGGACAAAGTGCATACCTGGGATGGTATTCCAAGATGACAGTTGGTTGGGGACCAAGTACATACCTGGGATGGTATTCTTAGATGACAGTTGGTTGGTGACTAGGTGCGTACCTGGGATGGTATTCCTAGATGACAGTTTGGTTGGTGACCAGGTACATACCTGGATGGTATTCCTAGAGACAGTTTGGTTGGGGACCAGTACAATACCTGATGGGAATTCCTACGAAGCCCAGTTGGTTGGGGACCAAGTGCATACTGGGTGGTATTCCTAGATGACAGTTGGTTTGGTCCAAGTGCGTACCTGGATGGTATTCCTAGTGATCAGTTGGTTGTGGACTAGGTACATACTGGGATGGTATTCCTAGATGACAGTTGGTTGGGGACCGACGTATACCTGGATGGTATATCCTAGATTCATTTGGTTGGGGACCAAGTACATACCTGGGATGGTATTCCTAGATGACAGTTGGTTGGGAACCAAGTACATCTCTGGGATGGATTCCTAGATGAATTGTGGTTGGGGACCAAGTACATGCCTGGGATGGTATTCCTAATGACGTTGGTTGGGGACCAAGTACCTACCTGTGATGGTATTTCCTAGATGACAGTTGTGGTGACTAGGTGCGTACCTGGATGGTTTCCTAGATGAAGTTGGTTGGTGACAGGTACATACCTGGGATGGTATTCCTAGATTACAGTTGGTTGGGGACCAGGTACATACCTGGGATTGGTATTCCTAGATGACAGTTGGTTGGGGACCAGTACATACCTGGAAAGGTATTCCTAAAGACATTGTTGGGGACCAAGATACATACCTGGGATGGTATTCCTAGATGACATGTGTGGGTGACTAAGTGCGTAACCTGGGATGGTATTCCTAGATGACAGTTGGTTGGTGGACCAGGTACATACCTGGGATGGTATTCCTAATGCAGTTGTTGGGGACCCAGTTCTACCTGGGATGGTATTCCTAGAAGAACAGTTGGTTGGGGACCAGTGCATACCTGGGATGGTATTCCTATATGACAGTTGGTGGTGACTAAGTCGTACTGGGATGGTATTCCTAGATGACTTTGGTTGGTGACTAGGTGCGTACCTGGGATGGTATTCCTAGATGACAGTTGTTGGTGACCAGGTGGCATACCTGGATTGGTATTACCTAGATGAAGTTGGTTGGTGACCGTACATACCTGGGTGGTATCTCTAGATGACATTGGTTGGGGACCAAGTACATACCTGGGACTGGTATTCCATATGTCAGTTGTGGTGGGGCCAGTACATACCTGGATGGTATTCTATGACAGTTGGTTGGGAACCAGTACATACCTGGGATGGTATTCCTAGATGACAGTTGGTTGGGGACCAAGTAACATGCTGTGGGTGGTATTCCTAGATGACAGTTGGTTGGTGACTAGTTGCGTACCTGGGATGGTATTCCTAGATGACATTTGTTGGTACCAGGTACTACCTGTGTGTATTCCTGATGACAGTTGGTTGGGGACCAGGTACATACCTGGGATGGTATTCCTAGAGACAGTTGGTTGGGGACCAAGTACATACTGGAGGGTAATTCCTAGAAGACAGTTGGTTATTGGGACCAAGTACACCTGGGATGGTATTCCTAGATGACATTGGTTGGTGACTAAGTGCGTACCTGGGATGTATTCCTAGATGACAGTTAGTTGGTGACCAGGTAACTCCCTGGGATGTATTTCCTAAGACAGTTGGTTGGGGACCAAGTACATACCTGGGTGGTATTCCTAATGACAGTTGGTTGGGACCAAGTACATACCTGGGATGGTATTCCTAGATGACAGTTGGTTGGGGACACAGTACATACCTGGGATGGTTTCCTAGATACAGTTGATTGGTGACAGGTGCATACCTGGGATGGTATTCCTAGATGACAGTGGTTGAGGGCCAGTACATACCTGGGTGGTATTCCCAGATGACAGTTGGTTGGGAACAAGTACATACGCTGGGATGGTATTCCTAGATGACCGTAATTGAGGCCCAGTACATACCTGGGATGGTTTCCTAGTACCAGTTGGTTGGGGACCAAGTAACATCCTTGGATGGTATTCTCGAATGACAGTTGGTTGGGGACCAAGTACAATACCTTGTATGGTATTCCTAGATGACAAGTTTTGGTTGGACCAAGTACATACTGGGATTTATTTCTAGATGACAGTGGGTTGGTGACTAGGTGCGTACCTGGGATGGTATTCCAGATACAAGTTGGTTGGTGACCAGGTACATCCTGGGATGGTAATTCCTAGATACAGTTGGTTGGGGACCATAGTACATCCTGAAGTGTATTCCTAGAAGACAGTTGGTTGGGGACAAGTAACATACCTGTGATGGTATTCCTAGATGCAGTTGGTTGGTGACTAAGTGTGTCACCTGTGATGGTATTCCTAGATGAAATTTTGGTTGGTGACTAGTGCGTACCTGGGATGGTATTAGCTAGATGACAGTTGGTTGGTGACCAGGTGCATACCTGGAATGGTATTCCTGATTGACAGTTGGTTGGTGACCAGTACCTACCTGGGATGGTATTCCTAGATGCAGTTTTGTTGGGACCAAGTACATACCTGGGATGGTAATTCCTAGATGTCAGTTGGTTGGGACCAAGTACAATACTGGGATGGATATCCTAATGAGACAGTTGGTTGGAACCAAGTACATACCTTGGGATGGTATCCTAGATGACAGTGGGTTGGGGACCAAGTACATGCCTGGGATGGTATTCCAGATGACAGTGGTTGGGGACCAGTACCTACCTGGGATGGTATTCCTAGATGAAGTTTGGTTGGTGACTAGGTGCGTACCTGGGATGGTATTCTCTACAGTTGGTTGGTGACCAGGTACATACCTGGGATGGTATTCCTACATGAACGTTTTGGGGACCAGGTACATACCTGGGATGTATTCCTAGATGACAGTTTGTTGGGGACCAGTACATACCTGGGAGGGTATTCCGAAGACAGTTGGTTGGGGACCAAGTACATACCTGGGATGGTATTCCTAGATGACATTGGTTGGTGACTAGTGCGTACTCTTGCTGGTATTCCTAGATGACAGTTGGTTGGTGACCAGTTACTCTGGGATGTATTCCTGATACAGTTGTGGACCAGTACATCCTGGGTAATTCCTAGATGACAGTTGGTTGGGACCAAGTACATACCTGGGATGGTATTCCTAGATGACAGTTGATTGTGACTAGGTGCATACCTGGGATGGTATTTCTAGATGTACAGTTGTTGGTGACCAGTACCTACCTGGATGGTATTCCTAGATGACATGTGTTGGGACCATGTGCATACTGGATGTATTCCTATTACAGTGGGACAGTGAACTGGGATGGTATTCCTAGATGCAGTTGGTTGGGACCAAGTACCTACCTTGGATGGTATTCCTAGATGACAGTTTGTTTGGGGACCAAGTACATACCTGGATGGTATTCAGATGACAGTTGGTTGGGGACAATACATACCTGGGATTGGTATTCCCTAATACAGTTGGTTGGGGACCAAGTACATACCTGGATGGTATTCCAGATGAAGTTGGTTGGGGACCAAGTACTACCTGGATGGTATTCCTAGATGACAGTTGGTTGGGGACCAGTAACATACCTGGGATGGTATTCCTAGATGACAGTTGGTGGGGACCAAGTACATACCTGGGATGGTATTCCTAATGACATTTTGATTTGGTGACTAGGTGCCATACCTGGGATGGTATTCCTAGATGACAGTTGGTTGGGACTCAGTACATACCTGGGTGGTATTCCTAATGACTTTGGTTGGTGACCAAGTACTTTACCTGGGATGGTATTCCCATATGACGGTTGTTGGGGACCAAGTCATACCTGGGATGTTATTCCATGATGACGGTGGTTGAGGACCAAGTACATACCTGGGATGGTATCCTAGATGAACATGGGGTGAGGACCACAGTACATACCTGGGATGGTATTCCTAGATGACAGTTGGTTGGGAACCAAGTAACTACCTGGGATGGTATCTCGATGACAGTCAATTGAGGACCAGTAACTACCGGGATGGTATTCTAGATGACGTTGGTTGGGGACCAAGTACACATCCTGGGATGGTATTCCTAGATGACAGTTGGTTGGGGACCAAGTACATGCCTGGGATGGTATTCCAAGATGACATTTGGTGGGGACAAAGTACATACCTGGAATGGTATTCCAGAATGACAGTTGGTTGGTGACCAGGTACTACCTTTGATGTATTCCTATGACAGTTGGTTGGGGACCAGTGCATACCTGGGATGGGTATTCCTAGATGAACATTTGTTAGGGACAATAGTGCATACCTGGGATGGTATTCCCTAGATGACAGTTGGTTGGGGACCAAGTACATACTAGGATGGTATTCCTAGATGACAGTTGGTTGGGGACCAAGTACATACCTGGGATGGTTTTTCCTAGATGACAGTTGGTGGGGACCAAGTACATACCTGGGATGGTATTCCTAGATGACAGTTTGGTTGGTGAACTAGGTGCGTACTGGGAGTGTATTCCTAGATGACAGTGGGTTGGTGCCAGGTAATACTGGGATGGTATTCCTAGATGACGTTGGTTGGGGACCGGTACATACCTGGGATGGTATTCCTAGATGACAGTGGTTGGGACCAAGTACATACCTGGGATGGTATTCCTCTAGAAGACAGTTGGTTGGGGACCAAGTACATACCTGGATGGTTTCCTAGATGACATTTGGTTGAGACCAAGTGCATACCTGGGATGGTATTCCTAGATGACGTTGATGTGACATGGTACTACCTGGGATGGTATTGCTAGATGGCAGTTGGTTGGTGACCAGGTACATACCTGGATGGTATTCCTAGATGAACGTTTGTTGGGGACCAAGTACATACCTGGATGGTAATTCCTATATGAACAGTTTGGTTGGGGACCAGTCATACCTGGATGGTATTCCTAGATGACAGTTGGTGACTAGGTGCATACCTGGTGATGGTATTCCTAGATGACAGTTGGTTGGTGACCAGGTACATACCTGGGATGGTATTCCTAGATGACAGTTGGTTGGGGACCAAGTGCATACCTGGGATGGTATTCCTAGATGACAGTTGGTGACCAGGTGCATACCTGGGATGGTATTCTAGATGACAGTTGGTTGGGGACCAGTACATACTGGATGGTATTCTAGATGACAGTTCCGGTTGTGGGACCAGTACATTACCTGTAGGTATTCCTAGATGACAGTTTTGGTTGGGACCAAGTATCCTGGATGTATTCTAGATGACTTGGTTGGGACCAAGCACATACCTGGGATGGTATTCCTAGATGACAGTTTGTGGGTGACCAGTCATACCTGGGATGGATATTCCTAGATGACGGTTGGTTGGGACAAGTCCATACCTGGGATGGTATTCCTAGATACAGTCTTTGAACCAAGTCCATACTGGGATGGTATTCCTAGATGACAGTTGGGTTGGGAACCAATTACATACCTGGGATGTTTCCTAGATACAGTGGTTTAGGACCAGTACATCCTGGGATGGTATTCCTAGATGACATGGTTGAGAACCAAGTACAATACCTGGTGGTATTCCTAGATGACAGTGTTGAGGACCAAGTACATACCTTGATGGTACTTCCTAATGACAGTGTTGAGGACCAAGTACATACCTGGATGGTATTCCTAGATACAGTTGTTGGCGACCAAGTACATAACCAGGGATGGTATTCCCTAGATGACAGTTGGTTGGGGACCAGTACATCCCGAAGATAATGTAACCCCTACTGTAAATTCTAAAAAAGATCTTAGAAGTCACCAAGGAGTTCCGTGACCATATAAAAGCACCCAGTATATGATTATCTAATTTTATCCATATATGGTGATTGAATTAAATAATCTTACCCTTACATCCTATCGCAATCTGGAGTACCAGGCACAGTATATATGGTTATCTAGATATCTTATATATGATTACAATCTACCTTACATCCTCCTATCTGGTAACCACACAATATATATATTATATATCTATATATGATAAATCTACCTTACATCTGCATATCTGGTAAACAGCACAGTATATGATATCTATATATCTATATATGATAAATCTACCTTACATCCTACCTATCTGGTAAACCAGCACAGTATATGGTATTATATATGATAAATCTACTTACATCCCTACTAGGTAACCAGCACAGTATATGGTATCTATATATCTATATATGATAAAATCTACCCTTACATCCTACCTATCTGGGTAACGAGCACAGTATATGATACTATATATCTATATTTGATAATCTACGCCTTTCACCTACCTATCTGTCACCATCACAGTATATGGTATCTATATATCTATATATGATAAATTACCCTTACATCACCTATCGGTAACCGCAACTGTATATGGATCTATATATCTGTATATGATAATCTACCCTTACATCTACCTATCGGTAACAGCCACAGTATATGGTATCTATATATCTTATATGATAAATCTACCCTTACATCCTACCATCGGTAACCAGCCACAGTATATGGTATCTATATATCTATATGAAAATACCCTTACATCCTACCACTGGTAACCAGCACAGTATATATATCATATTATCTAATATTATAAATCTACCTACATCCTAACTATCCGGTAACCAGCTCAGTATATGGTATCTATATATTATATATGATAAATCTAGCCTTACATCCTACTATCGGTAACCAGCACAGTATTATGGTATCTATATATCTTATATATGATAAATCTACCCTTACATCCTACCTATCCGGTAACCAGCACAGTATATGGATTTTATATCTATATATGATAAATCTACCCTTACATCCTACCTATCCGGTAACCAGCCAGTATATGATATCTATATATCATATATGATAAATCTACCTTACATCCTACCTATCCAGTAACCAACACAGTTATGGTATCTAATATCTTATATAATAAATCTACCCTTAAATGCTACCTATCTGGTAACAGCACACAGTATATGATATCTATATATCTAATATGTAAATCTAGCCTTACATTTCCTATCTGGTAACCAGCCCAGTATAGTTGCTAACCCCCTTTCTGCTGCTCAGTGCAGTCTGATATTCTAATTCTCCTGGTGTCCATAGACTGTTACATAGGACTGGGACAGAGACTGGTACATGACTGTTCATAGACTGTTACATAGACTGGTACATAGATGTTAAACATAGACTGGTACATAGACTGTTACATAGACTGGTACATTAGCAAACTGGATAATGACTGAGACTGTACATAGACTGTTACATAGACTGGTACATAGACTGGTACATAGACTGGTACATAGACTGGTACATAGACTGGTACATAGACTGGTTTAATAGAATGTTACATAGACTGGTAATAGACTGTTATATAGACTGTAATAGATGGTACACATAGACTGTAACGGGCCACTCTTGTATTAAGGGATAATGGATCCCTAATCCCTAATTATAAGGATGTACTCACATTTTGAAGCATTACTATACAATGCATTTAGTATACATTATTATACATTACATAGAGATAAGTAACCCTACTGTACTTCTAAGAAAGAAAGATCTTAGAAGTCACCAAGGAGTTCGTGACCCTATAAAAGCACGAGCCAAAGGTCTTTTTAAGGGCCAGGAACTCTGAGGCAATTCTGATATACATACTGTATAATTTACAGTAGGGGATACATTATCGTTCTAATCTACCACTAGTTCTGGTTTATAATATAAAATACATAGTAGTGCGCCTATTTAAGCCTATTATTTACAGTTTCACCCCATTGGGGGGTCCACAGCATTATATTAGTATAAAAACAATTAGTATACAATACAATTAGTATTTATTATACATATATTACAATACATAGTATACAATACATAGATAATTAGAATACATTAGTATCAAATAACATTAGTATAACAATACAATTGTATTTATTATACATCTATGTAAAGTCTATAACAATCTATGAACATTAGTCTAGTAATAATTATGTACCAGGTCTATGTTACAGTCTATGTAAGGAAGCCAATGTACAGTCTATGTAAACAGTTATGTACCAGTCTATATACCAGTCTATGGTACAGTCTATGTACCAGTATCTATGTACCAGTTCTATGTAAGTCTATTCACAGTCTATGTACCAGTCTATGTACACATGAGTCTATGTACCATTATGACAGTCAGTCATATGTACAGTCTAGTACCAGTCTATGTAACAGGTCTATGTAGTCTATGTACCAGTTATGTACAGTCTATGTACCGTCTTTTACCAGTCTATGACAGTCTTATAGACAATCTATGAACCAGTTTCTATGTACCAGTATTCTGTAACAAGTCTATGTACCAGTCTATGTACCAGTCTATGGAACAGTCGTTATACACAGTCTATGTACCAGTCTAGCTTAACAGTCTATGTTACCAGTCTATGCAATACAAGTCTATGTACCCAGTCTATGTAACATCTATGTAACAGTCTATGTACCAGTCTATGTAACAGTCTATTGTACCAAGTCTATGTACCAGTCTATGTAACAGTCTAGCATGAACAGTCTATGTACCTCGTCTATGTGAACAAGTCTATGTACCAGTCTATGTAACAGTACTTATGTACAGTCTATGTAACAGTCTATGTACCAGTCTATGTACCAGTCTATGTACCAGTCTATGTAACAGTCTATGTAACAGTCTATGTACAAGTCTATGCTACGCAGTCTATGTAACAGTCTAGTGACCAGTCTATGTAACAGTCTATGTAACAGTCTATGAAAGTCTAGTACAGTCTATGTACCAGTCTATGTACCAGTCTATGTAACAGTCTATGGACACCAGGAGAAGTAGAATAGCAGACTGCACTGAGCAGGCAGAAAGGGGGTATTCCAGGCACCTCTAATCCCCTCTAAACATAGGTCATCAAGTTAACAGGTGATAATGTAAAATATATATTAAATTAAAAGTGCTTTTAGTTATTGGGACCAGACAATACATCCTTCAAGTGTAACATGCTCACAAAATGCAATTCATTTTGCAACAGAAATAGACCGATCGCCCTTGAAATAAAAAGTTAGGAACCGTGTAGAAGTTTGTTGTTTTACCAAGGACATTTTTGTCTCCTACACACCGAGACAGATCCATATTACCCAGAAAACAGTCAAACCAGTCGGAGTCACTACAAAGCTTTTAATTCTAATACAGAACAACAATGAAACAGCTTTAAAAGTGATGTCCGAGATGAACAGGCATAAGTCCCTATATCGGCAGGGTAAATCTCATTTTGGGCACTGTAATAATCACATAAAAGATTTATAGGCCTCGATCAATATTTAAACTTGGCAGAGCAAACATTGTGTTCTCCCAGTTTTAGAAACAAGGAAAACACGTCTTTTTTTTTTATATAAAAGCGTGGTTGGTTGTAAATTTCCAGCCAATCAATTCAAAAACCCAAGTAACGTTAAAGCTGAGGGTGAGCTATAAAATCCCATGCATCTGTTGTAATGATCAAGAGTTTAATAATCTTCAAATAATAATAACTTTATCATTGGTACCTGAACAAGAGTTAGGTCCCCCAAAATCAAATTGATGTCTAGGGCGATTCCACTGTTCCAAAGTTACTGCTCTACTATAGTTGTGTGCACTGGGGGATTTCCATCTATAGGACCTCTACAATGTACTTGCTGATATGATCATTATGATCTCCATGCAGAGATCTCTCTTACCTTTCAAACCAGCTTATGATGATGTATCAGCTTATGCATCTAAAGTTATAGAATTGTAAAGTTTGTATATACACCACCCCCCAAAAGACAATCTTTTCTGAAGTTAGTTAAGACCATTCTCGTCCTTTCTTTTACCATGGACACCTTAGGAAGAGAAAGAAAAACATTTCAGGCTTATGATGCAGCTGATGATGGTCTGTCCCTGTAGTGGGTATGCTCCAACATTAAACTTAGAGGAAGAACAGTGGTGCTGGTGATGTCATAGCTCACAGTACAAGCAGGAAGAAAACCTTTATACTGCTGTAACTTTGGATACACTGCAGCTAGAATCATGATCCTGGTGTCATATAAGTAATGAGTAAATAAAGACATTTGTATGGAGACCACTGTTCCCTAAGTTAAACCCCGATCTTAGATGTATGGGGCCATTGGTACATCTGTGTTTGTAGGGTTTGTGGAAACATTAGGATGGCTGTTCGGTTGGGTGCCAAGTACCTCCCTTTGCCTGTCATTTAAAGGGTTATCACATCTTTCACAAAAGATAACCCTGTATATAATGTTAAAAAACTAAGCCCACCTTCAACCCTAAAGGGGTTTATGTTTAAAAAGTGCCCAGAAATAGACTTACCCTACTCCTTCCCTATGCCTCTATTGCTACTTCAGGGAACGGAGTGGCTGCTGGTTAGAGAGAGAGAGCGAGGGAACGAGGTCCGGTAAGTCTAGTTCAGAATTTTAAAGTTTAAAACCCTAGCATTTAGGTGGAGTGGGGGGGTCCCTACACTAAGAAAAGTAAATTAAAAAAATGAAATGCAGCTCCGATGGATGAAGGGAGGGGGGGGGAATAGAGCTCCACAGTGCATGCCAGAGTCCTTCAGAAGGACATAGAAGGGAAAACCTTATACACACAGTAATAAGGCTCCTACTCTTTTGGACTTTCAGCACTGCAGGAGAACCATAAGGAGCAGAGGACAGAGGTAGGATCTTTTAACCACTGCACAGTGGGGCCAGTAGTGGGGCAACTTTAATTTAGGAGTGACATGCCTTTAATTGTGGGATGTTTATTAATTATAAAGTATAGGATGGTGCATTTGTGGACAATTAGAAGCCCGTAGAGGTCTCACTAGACTGCTATGGTACAAATCCTGATGTAAAGATAATCTAAGAGTTTAGAGGGCAATAGAAAGAATAGAGAGACAGAAAGGGTTAAACATGGAAAAAAACCCGCAGCACATATTATATAAGAAGCCAAAAAGGAATTCCAGATGTCAATGACACTTGCAGGATTATTTATCTCAGACGATAGTTTTTTTACTGGTCTACCACAGCGAGATAACATAGTATTGGGCTGCGCCAGCTCAGGCAAAAAATCTGCACTCTTTAAATAGGCGAACGAACGCAATGTCTCATTGTAGTTACCACAGAGGAACAGTAATGGGGAATTATCCTGAGTCACATTGCTATTGTCACCACTGTTAATATACAAGGTCTGTATCTGGTGCATTACAGGAGAATTAATCCTCCATCATTCCGACGCCATCGTCTCCCATATAAAAGCAGTTTCCAGCCTTTCACAGCGCGCGACGCCGTCATCTGAAAAATTCCCCATAAAGAAGAGTGAAATAATTCTATCTGTGAAATAAAACACTACGAGCTCCGGTTGGAATGATAACTGCGATCATTGACGTAATCTGGAACGCAGCTAATACCTGTTATTGCGGCAATGGGGATTCGAAGGAAGGAGAAATTTCCATGAAATGTGTAATAAAACGTGGTGGATTCACCTGGCTGGGTTTACGTTCCAGAACAATCACCGTCCTTAACACATAGAGGCTTTCCTAATGTTCTCAATAGAATATCTAATGACTGCCAGAGCAGGACCTATTGGTTTACTGGGGTCCGACCATTAGGAGGATTTTTGTTTCTCTATATCTCAGCCAAACGCCGAGCTATTTAATTAAATATTCACTTGTTTTTCTGCATGTTAAATCCCGGAGCTGTAATAATAATGATCTGGAAACCGTGCAATGCTAATGTGCTCCCATTGCTTCCCTCTCCTAAAGGAAAATATATACACATATGTCTATATCTCTATCATTTGTTAAAGGCAACAGGAACAAGAACTGACAGCGGCTGTAATAAGTACTAGTGTTTCCCTGGGCTATAAGGCCAGGTACATACAACGCAATCCTGACAGTTCAAAACACAACACCGTCGCAGCAAAAACAGCCACCACCGATATCCTGGAACACACCGATCGCAGTGCCATGTCTAATCAAACTTTTGGCCAATATGGGGGATTGGGCCAACACCGGTCAGTCTTTTGAGAACATCGCCTTATGTGCAACTATCTTAGCCAACACGTATGATTTTTCGGCTGACAAACGACCCCGAGCACGCATACCTATGCGAAGAACGGAAATCTCGCCGATAATTGCACGTGATTTTCCGGACCAATCCGCCATGGAGGATGAAGAACTTCGCCCAACCGAACGCATACACACGTATGCTTTTATCGCCAACAAGCAACCAAACAGATTTTATCTAACATGCAGTAAACCTGAAAAGCTATCTGATTGGTTGATGCGAATTAATAGCACAGGCCCCTCTTTGTCCAGTTGGAGACAGCACACAAACAGTTCAATGGGGTTTGTGAATATACCTACTCAGTTGTTGAGCTGGGGGCTTATAACCTTAGACAGACTATGCCTTTTGCTTCTAACAAATTACACAAACTTTGTACACATTCCCTTTATACAAGCAGTGGGATTTGTGCACCATTTGTATGACAGCAGCGTACAGTGTGATTTATTACACAGAAATCCGTGGAGTGTTGAATATATTAACTCCCCCTGCTCCTCTTGTTCTTGTAGCTACTAGTCATTTCAGCTATACGACATAAGGTGGTTTACTACTCTGCTTGGTGTATTAAACAGCCATGGGAAGAGGTTTAGGGCCCAGTAAGGGCAGATTAACATTTATAGACACATGACCAGAGCCTATGAAATCAATTGGTTCAGCACTGAAAAATGTACACCATAGTCTTTCCAGTATTCTCCCATTGCTCTCTGAAAACTTTTATCAAACTGTACTTGGTCCGAGCATGAAATTGTTCCCTAGTGGGGTCTATCCTTTTCTTTTTACCAAGCCCTGGTTCACTGCTCTAAATGCATCCTACTAGAAGATAGTGTACTAAAAGATTAACCTTTCCTTCCTTAAATATCATCCTGTAGAGGTTTTCTCTATTAAAGGGCCCTACACAGAAAAAGGAAACATTAATCATATCTCCAGCACGTGAGACATGTCATTTTCAGAAAGAAACTTGGAGTTGGAGTCTGATAGATATTTTTATTATTAACTTAAAGGAGAACTATGGTCTCCATACAAGTAGCCTTTATATAAAGGGCAGTAATAAAGGTGTTTTTTCCTATGAGTACTGTGAGTTGTGACATCACCAGCACTAAAGATGGGCAACGAGCACACCAGCTGTATCATAAGCCCACCCTTACTCATTTTTAAAGCTATCCACACACTGAAAATATTTTTTTCTCTCCCCCTAAGATGTTCATAGGTAAAGGAAAGGGACAGAGAATAGTTGCAGGTCTGTTACGGACTTCAGAAAGATTGTGTGCGGTGGGGCTTCTTACACAGCACATCACGTGGACTGTCACAGACAAGGAAGTGTAACTTTACAAACCTATTACTTAAGATCCAAAGATGCTAGAGACATTACCATAAGCTTGTTTGAATGGTACAAGATAAACATTGTATGAAGATCAGTTACTTTAATGTAAATGACACTGACACTCCTTTTTACTTTCAGTTTTATAGAGAAGCATATGAGGCCTGTTCTGGAGTGTCATGATGTATTCTATTATTATGCATGGAATATCCAGCAATACAGCCCACCGTATCTCTTGCTAGTTCACCTTAGTTCATCCTATGGTCCAGCGTTACTGTTACCGATGTCTGTAGACACTAAAGACATGGAGGCATAATTGTGATTAGTTTGCAGTTCACGAAACCAATTACTACATCTATGGTGACTATACAAATCTGAGACCGGGGCCCAACACTTTTGGATTTCTATTCACCCATTTACATAACTATCTTACTCTTAATTTCTAACTGTCCCTTTGGCTCTGTATTAAATTTAGCATTTTTTTTGTTTTCTTGGGTGAATGGCCCACGGGGGATTTCTCTGTAACCCGTGGGCCAATCTTACCCTTATGGTGGACATAGACGCTACAATTGATCGTACAATCTGCGGGTTGTATGATCAGATTGGTGGTCGGCCAAAATGTTTTCATCTGGCCCGATGGGGAAATTATTGAAGTTTGTCTATACATGATCCGACGATTGTACATTCCGGGACTAAGCATTTATGGCCACCATTAGTCATGGGTAATGTAGATAAACACCATCAGGGTATTCAATAAAAGTCTTATTGTTAAAAAATGGGGTTCATTTTGCCCCAGCCAATCAAATGTTAGCTTTCAAATGTTAAAAAGATCTGATTGGTTGGGCAAAATTAACACCATTTTTAATGAAAAGAACTTTTATTGAATCTCCCTGTTTATTTTCCAAAATAACCCCATCATCAAGAATGATTCCTGTTGCTTGAATGACACGATACCCTTCTCTAAAGCAACAGACAACATTCAGTGGTTGACACGGTACATTGGTGGGTCGAGGAGACTTTAGCACAATGTACAATATCTGTGATGACAAACAGTTAATTCAAACCTGGGAACCTGAGGTGGTGCCATGTCGAGTTCTAAGAAACAATTTATTGCTAATTTACAGACGCAATGCTGTGCTATTTCTATTTTAACTGCACTTATCATCCTGGCAGGAACAGGGACATCTTCTGGAATACTCTTATTGACCTTACAGATGGAAAAATAAAAAGAGAAGCAGAGGGAGGTAAGTGGCAGACCCAGAGTGACTTCTAAATATAGTCCCATCAGGTCTGTCGCTCAACCAATTACACCGGTGCGATCAGAATATTTTCCAAGAAAGGTCACCAAATGGCTGGGAATTTTTTTGTTCATCAAATGTCAGGACAGAACAATGGATTTAGACTACATTACCCTCTTGTTTATTTTTGACTTGTAAGATTGGAAACTAATTAAATAATGTTAACTTGGTTAAACTGAAGTCTAGAATATTGTCCTCTTAACATGTTATACCTGGGTTCTTCTTAGTTAAGGAGTTTTTATCCTTCGCTATCACCGGTTCTCGCTGCCTTCTTATCGTTGGCGTGCAAGGCCAAATGAGAATTGCAGAGTGAGTCTTCCTATTGGCCCCACCAGAGAGGGACAGGAGCATTTGATGAACATTTTGGTAAGTAAAGCTCCTAACTTTTAAAGGAGCTTGTGTGGGGATATGATGACAGCGATAAATACAGTGAGAAAGCTAAAACTATGGAATTGTCTATGTGGCGAGTGATGGCAGGTTCGTGGGAGTTTGGGGTGGTCTTGCGGAAGTGCAGGAGACCACCCCAGAATGGGAGACTCCCGGACTCGGACAGAAAGGGGTGGGATACCTGGGTTCATTGGATAGTTTTAAAAAAAGCTGGATGAGTTTCTGAAAACAAGAAGGTTGCAGGTTTCTGGGTGATGGAGGGCATTTCCGATTGTAGGAAGTCAGGAAGGAATTGTTTCCCGCTTCATCAATCTGGTGGGTTTCTTAGACTTCCTCTGGATCAACAGTTAGGCAGGAATGTGGGAATTGCTGAATAGGTTAGACTGGATGGACGTATGTTTGACTCAACCTCAAATACTAATGTAGGAAACTGGTAACGTTACCTTTAGTCTTCTGGTCTGGCAGGATTTGGCCAGTAGGGGTCGCGTGTAAAGATTAAAAGTCGAGAGCAACTATGTGCTCAGAATCTTTCTACTTTCTGGAGTTTCCTCAGAGGTAGGGAAAGAGCCAGGGACATAGATAACAGGTAGGCCAGTAAGTGTGGAAATAGTCTCTGTTATAGATCACTATGAGGAGTGATTAGAAAGGAGTAGGGTAGCTAGTGAGCGCCTGAGCTCAACACGGAAATTTAGTAAGGACTAGAGTCCTGGGATACCACCCAAGAATAGGGATATAGATAGATATTTCGTACAGACCTTAGGCTGGCGGGCAAGACTGATTGTTATTATGCTATTTCCGATTTCCGATCCTGGTTTGTGAGATTTATGTGATATCTGTGCCATGCTATTGTCACATATTGGCTATGGCAATGCTTATTAATTGCTACTGTTTTAAATAAGATACTGTTTAAGTTCCAAGAAACACTTGTTACCCATTCTTATTGCCATTCTACCTGACAGTAAGTTTCAGCAACACACCTCCCCCAACAAATGTGAGGGCACCTTCCTGATAAATATAGTCTTGTGCATAGAATTTCGGGAAGGCTTTGGTAAAAGCACATTTTGCTATTCTTCCACTAATTAGTACTATTGTCTCTCTTATATTACAATCAGGAATCTACTAGTGATGTCAATGCAGACATATAGGGATTGGGGGTCCAGATGTGTATTTGCTGTAAAACACAGAATTGTATCCCTGATGGCAATGGGTTGGTGACCAAGTGGATACCTTGGATGGTATTCCTAGATGACAGTTGGTTAGGGACAAAGTGCATTACCTGGGATGGTATTCATAGATGACAGTGGTTGGTGACCAAGTACATCACTGCGGATGGTATTCCTAGATGGACAGTTGGTTGGTGACCAGTACATACCGGGGATGGTATCATAGATGACCAGTTGGTTAGGGACAAAGTGCATACCGGGATGGTATTCCTAGATGACAGTCGGTGGTGACCACGTACTACCTGGGATGGTCTTCTAGCTGACAGTGGTTGGTTGACCACGTACATTACCTGGATGGTATTCCTAGATGACGGTTGGTTGGGGACCAAGTACATCCTGGGATGGTTATCCTAGATGACAGTGGTGGGACCAGTACATACCAGGATGGTCTTCCTAGATGACAGCTGGTTGGGAACCAAGTACATACCTGGGATGGTATTCTAGATGACAGTTGGTTGGGACCAAGTACATACCTGCGGAGCGTATCCCTGTTGCAGTGGCGTGGGGACAAAGTACTACCAGGGTGGTATCCTAATGACAGTTGGTTAGGGACAAAGTGAATAACTGGGATGGGTTATTCAAGATGAAGTTGGTTGGGGACCCAAGTACATACTAGGATGGTATTCCTGATGGCAGTGGGTTGGTCTGACCAAGTACATACCAGGGGATGGTATTCATAAATGACAGGTGGTTAGGGACAAAGTGCATACTGGATGGTATTCCTAGATGACAGTTGGTTGGGGACCCAGTAAATACCTGGGGCTGAGTATTCCTGATGACAGTTGGTGGGAGGACTAGGTGCGCCCTGGGATGGTATTCCTAGATGACGGTTGGTTGGTGACCAGGTACTACCGGGATGGTATTCCTAGTGGACAGTTGGTTGGGGAGGACCAGTAGTTTTAGTTTCTACATACCTGAAGGGGGATTTTTCTGAAGACAGTGTTGGGGACCAGTGCTACCTGGGATGGTATTCCTAGATGACAGTGGTTGGTGACTTAAGTGCGTACTGGGATGGATATTCCAGATGACCGTGGTTGGCTGACTAGGTGCGTACCGGGATGGTATTCCTAGTTGACAGGGTTGCTGACAGGTGCAGACCTGGGTTGATGGTATTCCTGTGAGATGCAGTGGTGGTGACCAGGTACTATACCTGGGATGTATTTCATAGATGACAGTGGGTTGGGTTGACAATAGTTTACATACCTGGGATGTATTCCTAGATGTCAGCCCCAGGTGTTGGGGACCAAGTACTACCTGGATGGTATTCTAGAGGACAGTTGGTTGGAAACAAAGTACATAACCGGGATGGTATTCCTAGATGACAGTGGGTTGGGGACCAAGTACATGCATGGGATGGTATTCCTAGATGACAGGGGTGGGGCCAATGTACTACTGGGATGGTGTCCTAGATGAAGTGGTTGGTGACTAGGATGCGACATGGGATGTATTCTCGCATGGGACACCCCAACCCAAAAAAAAAAAAAAACAAAAAACTTGGTTGGTGACCGGGTAAATACCTGGGAATGGTATGCTGATGACAGGTGGTTGGGGGGGACCCGAGTAAGAACCTGGGATGGTATCCTAGATGACAGTTGGTTGGGAGACCAAGGTACTACCTGGGATGGTATTCCTAGGAAGACAGTTGGTGGGGACCAAGTACATACCTGCGGATGGTATTCCTAGATGACATTGGTTGGTGACTAATCGTACCTGGGATGGTATTCCTAGATGACAGTTGCGTTGGTGGACCAGGTACATACATGGGATGGAAAGATCTTAGAAGTCACCAAGGAGTTCCGTGACCATATAAAAGCACGAGCCAAAGGCTTTTTAAAGGGCACGGAACTCTGAGGCAATATCTGATATACATACTGTATAATTTACAGTAGGGGATACATTATCTGTTCTAATTACATTATCTGTTCGGTTTAGCAATATATAAACTAGTAGTGCGCCTATTATAAGCCTATTATTTACAGTTTCACCCCATTGGGATCCACAGCATTATATTAGTATAAAAACATTAGTATACAATACAATTAGTATTTATTATACATTAGTATACAATACATTAGTATACAATACAATTAGTATACATTATTATACATTACATTAGTATAAATACATTAGTATACAATACAATTAGTATTTATTATACAATCTATGTAACAGTCTATATAACAATCTATGTAACAGTCTATGTAATAATTTATGTACCAGTCTATGTACCAGTCTATGTAGAAGTCCACGTACCAGTCTATGTAACAGTCTATGTACCAGTCTATATACCAGTCTATGTAACAGTCTATGTACCAGTCTATGTACCAGTCTATGTAGAAGTCTATGTACCAGTCTATGTACCAGTCTAAGTAACAGTCTATGTACCAGTCTATGTACCAGTCTATGTACCAGTCTATGTAACAGTCTATGTACCAGTCTATGTAACAGTCTATGTACCAGTTGATGTAACAGTCCTATGTAACCAGTCTATGTACCAGTCTATGTACCAATCTTATGTAACAGTCTATGTAACCAGTTCTATGTAACAGATCTATGTACCAGTCTATGTACCAGTCTATGTACAGTGCTATATAACAGTCTATGTACCAGTCTATGTAACACGTCTATGTACCAGTCTATGACCAAGTCTATGTAACAGTCTATGTACAGTCTATGTACAGTCTATGTACCAGTCTATGTAACAGTCTATGTACCAGTCTATGTACAGTCTATGTACAGTCTATGTACCAGTCTATGTACAAACTCTATGTACCAGTCTATGTAACAGTTCTATGTACCAGTCTATGTAACAGTCCCTATGTAACAGTCTATGTACCAGTCTATGTACCAGTCTATGTAACAGTCTATGTAACAGTCTAGGTACAGTCTATGTACCATGTACCTATGTAACAGTCTATGTACCAGTATTCTATGTACGTCATGTACCAGTCTATGTAACAGTCTATGGACACCAGGAGAAGTAGAATAGCAGACTGCACTGAGCAGGCAGAAAGGGGGTATTCCAGGCACCTCTAATCCCCCTCTAAACATAGGTCCCATCAAGTTAACAGTGCAGATAATGTAAAATAATATTAAATTAAAAGTGCTTTTAGTTATTGGGACCAGACAATACATCTTCAAGTGTAACATGCTCACAAAATGCAATTCATTTTGCAACAGAAATAGACCGATCGCCCTTGAAATAAAAAGTTAGGAACCAGTGTAGAAGTTTGTTGTTCTTACCAAGGACATTTTTGTCTCCTACACACCGAGACAGATCCATATTACCCAGAAACAGTCAAACCAGTCGGAGTCACTACAAAGCCTTTTAATTCTAATCAGAACAAACAATGAAACAGCTTTAAAAGTGATGTCCGAGATGAAACAGGCATAAGTCCCTATTCGGCAGGGTAAATCTCATTTTGGGCACTGTAATAATCACATAAAAGATTTATAGGCCTCGATCAATATTTTAAACTTGGCAGAGCAAACATTGTGTTCTCTCCAGTTTTAGAAACAAGGAAAACACGTCTTTTTTTTTTATATTAAAGACGTGGTTGGTTTGTAAATTTCCAGCCAATCAATTCAAATAACCCAAGTAACGTTAAAGCTGAGGGTGAGCTATAAAATCCCATGCATCTGTTTGTAATGACTCAAGAGTTTAATTATCTTCAATATATAAGAACTTTATCATTGGTACCTGAAAAAGTGTTAGGTCCCCCAAAATCAAATTGATGTCATTGGGCGATTCCACTGTTCCAAAGTTACTGCTCTACTATAGTTGTATGCACTGGAGGATTTCCATCTATAGGACCTTCACACATGTACTTTGCTGATATGATCATTAATGATCTCCATGCAGAGAGCTCGCGTACCTTTCAAACCAGCTTATGATGATGTATCTAGCTTATCTGCATCTAAAGTTATAGAATTGTAAAGTTTGTATATACCCCACCCCCCAAAAGACATCTTTTCTGAAGTTAGTTACAGACCATTCTCTGTCCTTTCTTTTACCTATGGACACCTTAGGAAGAGAAAGAAAAAACATTTTCAGGCTTATGATGCAGCTGATGATGGTCTGTCCCTGTAGTGAGCATGCTCCAACATTAAACTTAGAGGCAGAGCAGTGGTGCTGGTGATGACACAGCTCACAGTACTAGCAGGAAGAAAACCTTTATACTGCTGTAACTTTGGATACACTGCAGCTAGAATCATGATCCTGGTGTCATATAAGTAATGAGTAAATAAAGACCATTTGTATGGAGACCACTGTTCCCCTAATGTTACACCCCGATCTAGATGTATGGGGCCATTGGTACATCTGTGTTTGTAGGGTTTGTGGAACATTTAGGATGGCTGTTTCGGTTGGGTGCCAAGTACCTCCCTTTGCCTGTCATTTAAAGGGTTATCACATCTTTACACAACAGGCTACCCTTGTATATTAATGTTAAAAAATCCTAAGCCCGCCTTCAACCCTAAAGGGGTTTTACGTTTAAAAAGTGCCCAGAAATAGACTAACCCTACCTCATTCCCTGTGCCTCTATTGCTACTTCAGGGAATGGAGTGGCTGCTGGTTAGAGAGAGGGAGCGAGGGAACGAGGTCCGGTAAGTCTAGTTCTGGGAATTTTTAAAAGTTAAAACCCTAGCATTTAGGGTTGGAGTGGGGGGGTCCCTACACTACAGAAAAGTAAATAAAAAAAAATGAAATGCAGCTCCGATGGATGAAGGGAGGGGGGGGGGGGGGAATAGAGCTCCACAGTGCATGCCAGAGTCCTTCAGAAGGACATAGAAGGGAAAACCTTATTACACACAGTAATAAGGCTCCTACTCTTTTCTGGACTTTCAGCACTACAGGAGAACCATAAGGAGCAGAGGACAGAGGTAGGAATCTTTTAACAATGCACAGTGGGGCCAGTAGTGGGGCAACTTTTAATTTAGGAGTGGACATGCCCTTTAATTGTGGGATTGTTTATTAATTATAAAGTATAGGATGGTGCATTTGTTAGACATTAGAAGCCCCGTAGAGGTCTCACTAGACTGCTATGGTACAAATCCTGATGTAAAGATAATCTAAGAGTTTAGAGGGCAATAGAAAGAATAGAGAGACAGAAAGGGTTAAACATGCAAAAAAACCCGCAGCACATATTATATAAGAAGCCAAAAAGGAATTCCAGATGTCAATGACACTTGCAGGATTATTTAATCTCAGACGATAGTTTTTTACTGGTCTACCACAGCGAGATAACATAGTATTGGGTGCTGCAGCTCAGGCAAAAATCTGCACCTCTTATTAAATAGGCGAACGAACGCAATGTCTCATCGTAGCTTTAACCACAGAGGAACAGTAATGGGGAATTATCGTGACGTGTCACATCGCTATTGTCACCACTGTTAATATAACAAGGTTTGTATCTGGTGCATTTACAGGAGAATTAATCCTCCATCATTCCGACGCCATCGTCTCCCATATAAAAGCAGTTTCCAGCCTTTCCAGCGCGCGACGCCGTCATCTGAAATAATTCCCCATAAAGAAGAGTGAATAATTCTATCTGTGAAATAAAACACTACGAGCTCCGGTTGGAATGATAACTGCGATCATTGACGTAATCTGGAACGCAGCTAATACCTGCTTATTGCGGCAATGGGGATTCAGAGGAAGGAGAAATTTCCATGAAATGTGTAATAAAACGTGGTGGATTTCACCTGCTGGGTTTACGTTCCAAGAACAAATCACCGTCCTTAACACACTAAGGCTTTCCTAATGTTTCTCAATAGAATATCTAATGACTGCCAGAGCAGGACCTATTGGTTTACTGGGGTCCGACCATTAGGAGGATTTTTCTGTTTCTCTATATCTCAGCCAAACGCCGAGCTATTTAATTAAATATTCACTTGTTTTTCCTGCATATAAATCCCGGAGCTGTAATAATAATGATCTGGAAACCGTGCACTGCTAATGTGCTCCCATTTCTTCCCTCTCCTAAAGGAAAATATATACACATATGTCTATATCTCTAGCATTTGTTAAAGGCACAGGAACACGAACTGACATGAGCGGCTGTAATAAGTACTAGTGTTTCCCTGGGCTATAAGGCCAGGTACATACAACGCAATCCTGACAGTTCAAAACAACACCAGTCGCAGCAAAAACAGCCACCACCGATATCCTGGAACAACCGATCCTGCAGTCCATGTCTAATCAAACTTTTGGCCAATATGGGGGATTGGGCCAACACCGGTCAGTCTTTTGAGAAACATCGCCTTATGTGCAACTCACACGTATGATTTTTCGGCTGACAAACGACCCCCGAGCACGCATACCTATGCGAAGAACGGAAATCTCCGCCGATAATTGCACGTGATTTTCCGACCAATCCGCCATGGAGGATTGAAGAACTTCGCCCAACCGAACGCATACACACGTATGCTTTTAATCGCCAACAAGCAACCAAACAGATTTTATCTAACTGCAGTAAACCTGAAAAGCTAATCTGATTGGTTGATGCGAATTAATAGCACAGGCCCCTCTTGTGTCCAATTGGAGACACAAAACAGTTCAATGGGGTTTGTGAATATTACCTACATCATGTGTTGAGCAGGGGGCTTATAACCTTAGACAGACTATGCCTTTTGCTTCTAACAAATTACACAATACTTTGTACACATTCCCTTTAATACAATGCAGTGGGATTTGTGCACCATTTGTATGACAGGCAGCAGTACAATGTGATTTATATACACAGAAATCCGTGGATGTTGAATATATTAACTCCCCCTGCTCCTCTTGTTCTTGTAGCTACTAGTCATTTCAGCTATACAGACACTAAGGTGGTTTACTACTCCGTCTTGGTGTATTAAAACAGCCATGGGAAGGGGTTTAGGGCCCAGTAAGGGCAGATTATACATTTATAGCACTTGACCAGAGCCTATGAAATCAATTTGGTTCAGCACTGAAAAATGTCACCATAGTCTTTCCAGTATTTCTCCCATTGCTCTCTGAAACTCTTTATCAAACTGTACCTTGGTCCGAGCATGAACAATTGATTCCCTAGTGGGTCTATCCTTTTCTTTTTACCAAGCCCTGGTTCACTGCTCTAAATGCATCCTACTAGAAGATAGTGTACTAAAAGATTAACCTTTCCTTCCTTAAATATCATCCTGTAGAGGTTTTCTCTATTAAAGGGCCTACACAGAAAAAGGAAACATTAATCATATCTCCAGCAGTGAGACATGTCATTTTCAGAAAGAAACTTGGAGTTGGAGTCTGATAGATATTTTTATTATTAACTTAAAGGAGAACTATGGTCTCCATACAAGTAGCCTTTATTATAAAGGGCAGTATAAAGGGTTTTTTTTCCTGATGAGTACTGTGAGTTGTGACATCACCAGCACTAAAGCTGGGACAGAGCATCACCAGCTGTATCATAAGCCCCACCCTTACTCATTTTTAAAGCTATCCACAAGCCTGAAAATATTTTTTTCTCTCCCCCTAAGATGTTCATAGGTAAAGGAAAGGACAGAGAATAGTTGCAGGTCTGTTACGGACTTCAGAAAAGATTGTGTGGGGTGGGGCTTCTTACACAGCACATCACGTGACTGTCACAGACAAGAAAGTGTAACTTTACAAACCTATTACTTAAGATCCAAAGATGCTAGAGACATTACCATAAGCTTGTTTGAATGGTACGAGATAAACATTGTATGAAGATCAGTTACTTTAATGTAAATGACACTGACACTCCTTTTTACTTTCAGTTTTATAGAGAAGAATATGAGGCCTGTTCTGGAGTGTCATGATGTATTCTATTATATCTGCATGGAATATCCAGCAATACAGCCCACCGTATCTCTTGCTAGTTCACCTTAGTTCATCCTATGGTCCAGCGTTACTGTTACCGATGTCTGTAGACACTAAAGACATGGAGGCATAATTGTATTAGTTTGCAGTTCACGAACCAATTACTACATCTATGGTTGACTATACAAATCTGAGACCAGGGGCCCACCTAACATTTTGGATTTCTATTATCACCCATTTACATAACTATCTTACTCTTAATTTCTAACTGTCCCTTTGGCTCTGTATGTAAATTTTAGCATTTTTTTCTGTTTTCTTGGGTGAATGGCCCACTAGGGGATTTCCTCTGTAACCACGTGGGCCAATCTTACCCTTATGGTGGACATAGACGCTACAATCTGATCGTACAATCTGCGGGTTGTATGATCAGATTGGCGGTCGGCCAAAATGTTTTCATCTGGCCCGATGGGGAAATTATTGGAAGTTTGTCTATACATGATCCGACGATTGTACATCCGGGATCTAAGCATTTATGGCCACCATTAGTCATGGGTAATGTAGATAAACACCATCAGGGTTATTCAATAAAAGTTCTTATTGTTAAAAATGGGGTTCATTTTGCCCCAGCCAATCAAATGTTAGCTTTCAAATGTTAAATAAGATCTGATTGGTTGGGGCAAAATTAACACCATTTTTAATGAAAAGAACTTTTATTGAATCTCCCTGTTTATTTTCCAAAATGTAATTAGGTACAGATACTGCTCTTTAACCCCATCATCAAGAATGATTCCTGTTGCTTGAATGACACGATACCCTTCTCTAAAGCAACAGACACACATTCAGTGGTTGACACGGTACATTGGTTGGGTCGAGGAGACTTTAGCACAATGTACAATATCTGTGATGACAAACAGTTAATTCAAACCTGGGAACCTGAGTTGGTGCCATGTCGAGTTCTAAGAAACAATTTTATTGCTAATTTAACAGACGCACTTGCTGTGCTATTTCTATTTAACTGCACTTATCATCCTGGCAGGAACAGGGACATCTTCTGGAATCAATCTTATTGACCTTACAGATGGAAAATAAAAAAGAGAAGCAGAGGGAGGTAAGTGGCAGACCCAGAGTGACTTCTAAATATAGTCCTCATCAGGTCTGTCGCTCAACCAATTACACCGGTGCGATCAGAATATTTTCCAAGAAAGGTTACCACATGGCTGGAATATTTTTTGTTCATCAATGTCAGGACAGAACAACTGGATTTAGACCTACAATTACCCTCTTGTTTAGTATTTTTGACTTCGTAAGAATTGGATTAACTAATTAACTAATGTTAACTTGGTTAAACTGAAGCTCTTAGAATATTGTCCCTTTAACATGTATACCTGGGTTCTTCTTAGTTAAGGAGTTTTTATCCTTCGCTTCACCGGTTCTCTCTGCCTTCTTCAATCTGTTGGCGTCAAGGCCAAATGAGAATTGCAGAGTGAGTCTTCCTATTGGCCCCACCAGAGGAGGGACAGGAGCATTGATGAACATTTTGGTAAGTAAAGCTCCTTAACTTTAAAAGGAGCTTGTGTGGGGATATGATGACAGCGTATAAATACAGTGAGAACGCTAAAACTATGGAACTGTCTATTGGACGTAGTGATGGCAGGTTCGTGGGAGTTTGGGGTGGTCTTGCGGAAGTGCAGGAGACCACCCCAGAATCAGGGAGACTCCCGCGACTCGCAGAAAGGGGTGGGATACCTGGGTTCATTGGATAGTTTTAAAAAAAGCTGGATGAGTTTCTGAAAACAAAGAATGTTGCAGGTTTCTGGTTGATGGAGGGATATTTCCGATTGTCAGGAAGTCAGGAAGGAATTGTTTCCCGCTTCACACTTCTGGTGGGTTTCTTTTAGCCTTCCTCTGGATCAACAGTTAGGCAGGAAATGTGGGAATTGCTGAATAGGTTAGACTGGATGGACGTATGTCTTGACTCAACCTCAAATACTAATGTAGGAAACTGGTAAACTAGTTACCCTTTAGTCTTCTTGTTCTGGCAGGATTTGGCCAGTAGGGGTCGCTGTGTAAAAGTATAAAAGTGAGAGCAACTATGTGCTCAGAATCTTTCTACTTTCTGGAGTTTCCTCAGAGGATCGGGAAAGAGCCAGGGGACATAGATAACAGGTAGGCCCAGTAAGTGTGAGAATAGTCTCTGTTATAGATCACTCTAGGAGTGATAGAAAGGAGTAGGGTAGCTAGTGAGCAGCCTGAGCTCCAACAAGGAAATTTAGTAAGGACTAGAGTCCTGGGTATACCACCCAAGAATAGGGATATAGTGATAGATATTTCGCTACAGTGACCTGAGAGCTGGAGTGGCAAGCTGATTGTTATTTATACTATTTCCGATTCCTCTGGTTTGTGAGTATTTATGTGATATCTGTGGCATGCTATGTCACATATTGTGCTACTTGCAATGCTTTATTAATATTGCTCTGTTATTAAATAAGATACTGTTTAAGTTCAAGAAACACTTGTACCCATTTATTGCATTCTACCTTGAACAGTAGTTCAGCAACACCCTCCCCCCAACAAATGTGAGGGCCCTTCCTGATAAATAATAGTCTTGTGCATAGAATTTGGGTAAGGCTTTTGGTAAGACATTTTGCTATCGTCTTACACTATAATATACTATTGTCTGTCTATATTACAATACAGGATATCTACTAGTGATTCCCAATGCAGAAAATAGGGATTTTGGGTCAGGAATGTGTATTTGCTGCTAAACACAGAATGGTATTCCCTGATGGCATACCTTGTATGGTATTCCTAGATGACAGTTGGTTAGGGACAAAGTGCATACCTGGGATGGTATTCCTAGATGACAGTTGGTTAGGGACCAAGTACATACCTGGGATGGTATTCCTATATGACGGTTGGTTGGGGACCAAGTACATACCTGGGATGGTATTCCTAGATGACAGTCGGTTGGTGACCAAGTACATACCTGGGATGGTATTCCTAGATGACAGTTGGTTGGTGACCAAGTACATACCTGGGATGGTATTCCTAGATGACAGTTGGTTAGGGACAAAGTGCATACCTGGGATGGTATTCCTAGATGACAGTCGGTTGGTGACCAAGTACATACCTGGGATGGTATTCCTAGATGACAGTTGGTTGGTGACCCAAGTACATTACTGGGATGGATTCCTAGATGACAGTTGGTAGGGACAAGTGACCATCTGGGATGGTATTCCTAGATGACGTGGTTGGACCAAGTACATACCGGGATGGTATTCCTAGATGACAGTGGTTGGTGACCAAGCATACCTGGGAGGTATTCCTAGATGACAGTTGGTTGGTGACCAAGTACATACCTGGGATGGTATTCCTAGATGCAGTTGGTTGGTGACCAAGTACATACTGGGATGGTATTCCTAATGACCAGTTGGTGGGACCAAGTACATACCTGGGATGGTATTCCTAGATGACAGTTGGTTGGGGACCAAGTACATACCTGGGATGGTATTCCCTGATGGCAGTGGGTTGGTGACCAAGTACATACCAGGGATGGTATTCCTAATGACAGTTGGTAGGGACAAGTGCATACCTGGGATGGTATTCCTAGATGACAGTTGGTTGGGGACCAAGTACATACTGGATGGTATTCCTAATGACAGTTGGTTGGTGACTAGGTGCGTACCTGGGATGGTATTCCTAGATGACAGTTGGTTGGTGACCAGACATACCTGGGATGGTATTCCTAGATGACAGTTGGTTGGGGACCAAGTACATACCTGAAGTGGTATTCCTAGAAGACAGTTGGTTGGGGACCAAGTGCATACCTGGGATGGTATTCCTAGATGACAGTTGGTTGGTGACTAAGTGCGTACCTGGGATGGTATTCCTAGATGACAGTTGGTTGGTGACTAGGTACATACCTGGGATGGTATTCCTAGATGACAGTTGGTTGGTGACCAGTCATACCTGGATGGTATTACGATGACAGTTGGTTGGGACCAAGTACATAACCTGGGATGGTTTCCTAGATGACAGTTGGTTGGGGACCAAGTACATACCTGGGATGGTATTCCTAGATGCAGTGGTTGGGGAACACAAGTACATACCTGGGATGGTATTCCTAGATGACAGTTGGTTGGACCAAGTACATACGGATGGTATTCCTAGATGACAGTTGGTTGGGACCAGTCATCCTGGATGGTATTCCTAGATGACTGGTTGGGAACTAAGTACCTACCTGGGATGGTATTCTAGATGACAGTTGGTTGGTGACTAGGTGCGTACCTGGATGGTATCCTAGAGACAGTTGGTTGGTGACAGTACATACCTGGGATGGTATTCCTAGATGACAGTTGTTGGGGGAACCAGGTACATACCTGGGATGGTATTCCTAGATGACAGTTGGTGGGGACCAATACATACCTGGATGGTATTCCTAGAAGAAGTTGGTTGGGGACCAGTACATACCTGGGATGGTTTATCCTAGATGACATTGTTGGTGACTAGTGCGTACCTGGGATGGTATTCCTAGATGACAGTTGGTTGGGGACCAGGTACATACCTGGGATGGTATTCCTAGATGACAGTTGGTTTGGGACCGAGTACATACCTGGGATGGTATTCCTAGAAGACAGTTGGTTGGGGACCAAGTACATACCTGGGATGGTATTCCTAGATGACAGTTGGTGGTGGACTAAGTGCGTACCCTGGGATGGTATTCCTAGATGACAGTTGGTTGGTGACTGGGTGCGTACCTGGGATGGATATTCCTAGATGACAGTTGGTTGGTGACCAGGAAGGAGTGACCTAAGGCAGGTTATGTTTTGGTGGTTTTGGGTTGAGGTCGAAGGTGTATGAAGTGATCTGGTTTCAGTGGTTTTGCACCTGGGATGGTATTCTAGATGCAGTGGTGGTGACCAGTACATACCTGGGATGGTATTCCTAGATGACAGTTGGTTGGGACCAAGTACATACCTGGGTGGTATTCCTAGATGTCAGTTGGTTGGGGACAAGACATACCTGGAGGTATTCCTAGATGACAGTTGGTTGGGACCAAGTACATACCTGGGATGGTATTCCTAGATGACAGTTGGTTGGGGCCAAGTTACTGCCTGGGATGGTATTCCTAGATGACAGTTGGTTGGGACCAAGTACTACCTGGGATGGTATCCTAGATGACAGTTGGTTGGTGACTAGGTGCGTACCTGGGATGGTCATTCACTAGAGACAGTTGGTTGGTGACCAGGTACATACCTGGGATGGTATTCCTAGATGACAGTTGGTTGGGGACCAGGTACATACCTGGGATGGTATTCCTAGATGACAGTTGGTTGGGGACCAAGTACATACCTGGGATGGTATTCCTAGAAGACAGTTGGTTGGGACCAAGTACATACCTGGGATGGTATTCCTAGATGACAATTGGTTGGTGACTAAGTGCGTACCTGGGATGGTATTCCTAGATGACAGTGGTGTGACAGGTACATACCGGGATGGTATTCCTAGATGACAGTTGGTTGGGGACCAAGTACATACCTGGGATGGTATTCCTAGATGACAGTTGGTTGGGGACCAAGTACATACCTGGGATGGTATTCCTAGATGACAGTTGGTTGGGGAACAAGTACATACCTGGGATGGTATTCCTAGATGACAGTTGATTGGTGACTAGGTGCATACCTGGGATGGTATTCCTAGATGACAGTGGTTGAGGGCCAAGTACATACCTGGGATGGTATTCCTAGATGACAGTTGGTTGGGAACCAAGTACATACCTGGATGGTATCCTGATGAAGTATTGAGGACCAAGTACATACCTGGGATGTATTCCTAATACAGTTGGTTGGGGACCAAGTACATACCTTGATGGTATTCCTAGAGACAGTGGTTGGGGACCAAGTACATACCTGGGATGGTATTCCTAGATGACAGTGGTTGGGGACAAGTACATACCGGGATGGTATTCCTAGATGACAGTTGGTTGTGACTAGGTGCGTACCTGGGATGGTAGTCCTAGATTGACAGTTGGTTGGTGACCAGGTACAATACTGGGATGGTATTCCTAGATGACAGTTGGTTGGGACCAAGTCAATACCTGAGTGGTATTCCTAGAAGACAGTTTGGTTGGGGACCAAGTACATACCTGGGATGGATTCCTAGATGACAGTTGGTTGGTGACTAAGTGCTACCTGGGATGGTATTCCTAGATGAAAGTTGGTTGGTGGACTAGGTGCGTACCTGGGATGGTATTCCTAGATGACAGTTGGGTGGGGACCAGGGCATACTCCTGGATGGTATTCCTAGATGACAGTTGGTTGGTGACCAGGCATTACCTGGGATGGTATTCCTAGATGACAGTTGGTTGGGGACCAATACATACCTGGGATGGTATTCCTAATGACAGTTGGTTGGGGACCAAGTACATACCTGGATGGTATTCCTAGATGACAGTTGGTTGGGAACCAAGTACATACCTGGGATGGTATCCTAGAGACAGTTGGTTGGGGACCAAGTACATGCCGGAGGTATTCCTAGATACGTTGGTTGGGGACCAAGTACATACCTGGGATGGTATTCCTAGATGACAGTTGGTTGGTGACTAGGTGCGTACCTGGATGGTATTTCCTAGATGACAGTTGGTTGGTGACCAGGATACATACCTGGGATGGTTATTCCTAGATGACAGTTGGTTGGGACCAAGTACATACCTGGGATGGTATTCCTGAGACAGTTGATTGGTGACCAAGGTGACATACCTGGATGGTATTCCTAGATGACAGTTGGTTGGGACCAGTACATTACCTGGATGGTATTCCTAGATGACAGTGGTGTGTGACCAGTACTTACCTGGGAGTTATTCCTATATGACGGAGTGTTGGGGACCAAGTACATACCTGGGAGTTATTCCTAGATGACAGTTGTTGAGGACCAAGTACATACCTGGGATGGTATTCCTAGATGACAGGTTATGGACCAAGTACATACCTGGGATGGTATTCCTAGATGAACAGTTGGTTGGGACCAAGTACATACCTGGGATGGTTCCTAATGAAGGTTGGGACCAGTACATACCTGGGTATGGGTATCCTAGATGACAGTTGGTTGGGGACCAAGTACATACCTGGGATGGTATTCCTAGATGACAGTTGGTTGGGGACCAAGTACACCCGGGATGGTATTCCTAGATGACAGTTGGTTGTGGGAACAAGTGACATACATGGGATGGTATTCCTAGATGACAGTTGGTTGGGGACCAGTACATACCTGGGATGGTATTCCTGATGACAGTTGTGGGGACCAAGTGATTACCTGGGATGGTATTCCTAGAGACAGTTGGTTAGGGACATAGTCATACCTGGATGGTATTCCTAGTGACAGTTGTTGGGGACCAAGTACATACCTGGATGGTATTCCTAGATGACAGTTGGTTGGGGACCAAGTACATACTGGGATGGTTTCCTAGATGACAGTTGGTTGGGACCAAGTATTACCTGGGATGGTATTCCTAGATGACAGTGGTTGGTGACCGTGGTGCGTACTGATGGATGGTATCCTAGATGACAGTTGGTTGGTGACCAGGTACGATACCTGGATGGTATTCCTAGATGACAGTTGGTTGGGGACCAGTACATAACCTGGGATGGATTCCTAGATGACATGGTTGGGACAAGTACATACCTGGGATGGTATTCCAAGAGAAGTTGGTGGGGACCAAGTACATACCTGGGATGGTATTCCTAGATGACAGTTGGTTTGGGACCAAGTACATACCTGGGATGGTATTCCTAGATGACAGTTGGTTGAGGACCAAGTGCATACCTGGGATGGTATTCCTAGATGACAGTTGATTGGTGACCAGGTACATACTGGGATGGATGCCTAGATGACAGTTGGTGGTGGACCAGGTACATACCTGGGATGGTATTCCTAGATGAAGTTGGTTGGGGACCAAGTACATACCTGGGATGGTATTCCCTAGATGACAGTTGGTTGGGCCAATGACATACCTGGATGGTATTCCTAGATGACAGTTGGTGGTGGAACTAGGTGACATAACCTGGGATGTATTATCCTAGATGACAGTTGGTTGGGACCAGTACATACCTGGGATGGTATTCCTAGATGACAGTTGTTGGGACAGGCATACCTGGGATGGTATTCCTAGATGACAGTTGGTGACCAGGTGCATACCTGGGATGGTATTCCTAGATGACAGTTGGTTGGGGACCAGGTACATCATTGGATGGTATTCCTAGATGACAGTTGGTTGGGGACCAAGTACATACCTGGGATGGTATTCCTAGATGACAGTTGGTTGGGACCAAGTACATACCTGGATGGTATTCCTAGATGACAGTTGGTTGGGACCCAGTACATACCTGGGATGGTATTCCTAGATGAGTTGGTTGGTGACCAATACATACCTGGATGGTATTTAGATGGACGGTTGGTTGGGGACCAGTACATACCTGGGATGGGTACCTAGATGACAGTCGTTTGAGGACCAAGTACATAACTGGGATGGTATTCTAGATGAACAGTGGTTGGGAACACAGTACATACCTGGGATGGTATTCCTAGATGACAGTTGGTTGAGGCCCAAGTACATACCTGGTGATGTTTCCTAGATGACAGTTGGTTGGGAACCAAAGTACATACCTGGGATGGTATTCCTAGATGACAGTTGGTTGGGGACCAGTACATACCTGGGATGGTATTCCTAGATGACAGTTGGTTGGGGAACCAAGACATACCTGGGATGGTATTCCTGATGAAGTTGGTTGGGACAAGTACATACCTGGGAGGTATTCCGAGACAGTTGGTTGGGACCAGCTACTACCTGGGATGGTATTCCTAGATGACAGTTGGTTGGGGACCAAGTGCATACGGGATGGTATTCTAGATGACAGTTGGTTAGGGACAAGTGCAATACCTGGGATGGTATTCCTAGATGACAGTTGGTTGGGACAAGTAACATACCTAGGATGGTATTCCTAGATGACAGTTGGTTGGGGATCAAAGTACATACCTGGGATGGTTTCCTAGATGACAGTTGGTTGGGACCAAGTACATACCTGGGATGGTATTCCTAGTGACAGTGGTGGTGGGAAGGTGGTACCTGGGATGGTATTCCTAGATGACATGTGGTTGGTGACCAGTACATACGGGATGGTATTCCTAGATGACAGTTGGTTGGGACCAGTACATACCTGGGATGGTATTCCTAATGACAGTTGGTTGGGACGAGTACATACCTGGGATGGTATTCCTAGAAGACAGTTGGTTGGGGACCAAGGTACATAACCTGGGATGGTATTCCTAGATGACAGTTGGTTGGGACCAAGTACATACCTGGGATGTATTCCTAGATGACAGTTGGTTGAGGACCAAGTGACATACCTGGGATGGTATTCCTAGATGACAGTTGATTGGTGAACAGGTACATAACCTGGGATGGTATTCTAGATGACAGTTGGTTGGAACCAGGTAAGTACCTGGGATGGTATTCCTAGATGACAGTTGGTTGGGGAACCAAGTACATACCTGGGATGGTATTCATATGACAAGTTGGTTGGGGACCAAGTAATACCTGGGATGGTATTCCTAGATGACAGTGGTTGGACAGTGACATACCTGGAGGTATTCCTAGATGACAGTTGGTTGGGACCAGGTACATACCTGGATGGTATTCCTAGATACAGTTGGTTGGGACCAAGGCATACCTGGATGGTATTCCTAGATGACAGTTGGTTGAAGGGGACCAATACATCCTGGGAGGTATTCCTAGATGACAGTTGGTTGGGGACCAGATTACTGGATGGTATTCCTAGATGACAGTTGGTTGGGACCAAGTACATACCTGGGATGGTATTCTAGATGAGGTTGGTTGGGGACCAAGTACATACCTGGGATGGGATGTCATAGATACAGTCGTTGAGGACCAAGTACATACCTGGGTGGTATTCTAATGACAGTTGGTTGGGAACCAAGTACATACCTGGGATGGTATTCCTAGATGACAGGGTTGAGACCAAGTACATACTGGGATGTATTCCTAGATGACAGTGATTGGTGACCAGGATACATACTGGGATGGTATTGCTAGATGACAGTTGGTTGGTGACCAGTACATACCTGGGATGTATTCCTAGATGACAGTTGTTGGGACCAAGTACATACCTGGGATGGTATTCCTATATGACAGTTGGTTGGGGACCAAGTACCATACCTGGGATGGGATTCCTAGTGACAGTTGGTTGTGGACTAGTATACCTGGGATGGTATTTCCTAGATGACCGTTGGTTGGTGACCAGTAATACCTGGGATGGTATTCCTAGATGACAGTGTTGGGGGAACCAAGTACATACCTGGGATGGTATTCCTAGATGACATGGTTGGGACCAGAGTACATACCTGGGATTTATTCCTGATGACGTTGGTGGGGAACCAGGTACATACCTTGGATGGTATTCCTAGATGACAGTTGGTTGGTGACCAAGTACATACCTGGGATGGTATTTCTAGATGACGGTTGGTTGGGGACCAAGTACATACCTGGGATGGTATTCCTAGATGACAGTGTTTGAGGACCAAGTACATACCTGGGATGGTATTCCTAGATGACAGTTGGTTGGGAACCAAGTACATACCTGGGATGGTATTCCTAGATGACAGTGGTTGAGGACCAAGTACATACCTGGGATGGTATTCCTAGATGACAGTTGGTTGGGAACCAAGTACATACCTGGGATGGGATCTAGATGACAGTTGGTGGGAACCAAGTACATACCTGGGATGATGGTATTCCTAGATGACAGTTGGTTGGGGACCAAGTACATACCTGGGATGGTTATTCCTAGATGACAGTGGTTGGGGACCAAAGTACATACCTGGGATGGTTATTCCAGATGACAGTGGTTGGTGACCAGTACATACCTGGGATGGTATCTAAGACAGTGGTTGGGACCAAGTGACATACCTGGGATGGTATTCCTAGATGACAGGGTTGAGGACAAGTACATACCTGGGATGGTATTCCTAGATGACAGTTGGTGGGACCAAGTACATACCTGGATGGTATTCCTAGATGACAGTGGTTGGGGACAAGTACATACCTGGGATGGTTATTCCTAGATGACAGTTGGTTGGGACCAGTAAATACCTGGGATGGTATTCCTAGATGACACAGTTGGTTGGGACAGTGCTACCTGGGATGGTATTCCTAGATGACATGGTTGGTGACCAGGTTCATCCTGGGATGGTATTCCTAGATGACAGTTGGCTTGGGGACCAGTACAACACCTGGGATGGTATTCCTAGATGAACAGTTGGTTGGGACAGACATACCTGGGATGGTATCCTAGAAGACGTGGTTGGGACCAAGTACATACCTGGGATGGTATTCCTAGATGACGTGGTTTGGGACAAGTAAATAACTGGGGATGGTTTCTGATGAGTGGTTGAGGACCAAGTAATACCTGGGATGGTATTCCTAGATGACAGTTGTTGGACCAGTACTACCTGGGATGGTATTTAGATGACAGTTGGTGGTGACCAGGACATACCTGGGATGGTATTCCTAGATGACAGTGGTGAGGACCAAGTACTACCGGGATGGTATCTAAGACAGTGGTTGGGACAATAAATACCTGGGATGGTATTCCTAGATGACAGTGGTTGGGACAGTCATACCGGGATGGTTATTCCTAGATGACAGTTGGTGGTGACCAGTAATACCTGGGATGGTATTCTAGATGACAGTGGTTGGGACCAAGTGCATACCGGGGTGGTATTCCTAGATGACTAGTGGTGGACCAGGTGACATACCTGGGATGGTATTCTAGAGGACAGTTGGTGGGGACCAGTACATACCTGGATGGGATTCCTAGATTGACAGTGGTTGGGGACCAAGTAAACATACCTTGGATGGTATCCCTAGATGGACAGTTGAGTTGGGGACCAAGTACATTACCTGGGATGGATTCCTAGATAACAGTTGGTTGGGGACCAGTAACATACTGGGAGGTTTCCAGATGACAGTTGGTTGGGGACCAAGTACCTACCTGGATGGTATTCCTAGATGACAGTTGGTGGGACCAAGTGCATACTGGGATGGGATTCCTAGATGACGTTTGGTGGGACCAAGGTACATACCTGGGATGGTATTCCTAGATGACAGGTTGGTTGGGACCAAAGTACATACCTGGGATGGTATTCCTAGATGACGTGGTTGGGGACAAAGTCATACCTGGGATGGTATCCTAGGATGACAGTGGTTCAGAGAACCAAGTACATACCTGGGTGTTATTCCTAGATGACAGTGGTGGGGACCAAGTACATACTGGGATGGTATTCCTAGATGACAGTGGTTGTGGACCAGTACTACTGGGATGGTATCTAGATGACAGTGGTTGGGGACCCAAGTGGTATCAATGTACACTTGGGATGGTATTCCTAGATGACAGTTGGTTGGGGACCAAGTGACTATACCGGCGATTGGTATATACTATTGACGGACAGTTTGGTTGGGTGACCCAAGTACATACACGGGGATGGTATCCTCGATGACAGGTTGGTTGGGACAAGTACATACTGGGATGGTATTCCTAGATGCAGTTGCGTTGGGACCAAGTACATACCTGGGATGGTATTCCTAGATGACAGTGGTGGGAACCAGTACAACCTGGGATGGTTCCGAGATGACATGGTTGGGACCAAGTACATACCTGGGATGGTATTCCTAGATGACAGTTGGTTGGTGAACTAAGTGACATACCTGGGATGGTATTCCTAGATGACGGTTGGTTGGTGAAACCAAGTACATACCTGGGATGGTATTCCTAGATGACAGTGGTGAACCAAGTGACATACCTGGGATGGTATTCCTAGATGACAGTTGGGTGGGACAAGTACATACCTGGGATGGTTATTCCTAGATGACAGTTGGTTGGGGACCAAGTACATACCTGGGATGGTTTCCTAGATGACAGGTTGGTTGGGAACCAAGTAATACCTGGATGGTATTCCTAGATGACAGTTGGGTGGGACCAGTACATTACCTGGGATGGTATTCCTAGATGACAGTTGGTTGGGGACCAAGTACATACCTGGGATGGGTATTCCTAGATGACAGTTGGTTGGGACCAAGTACATACCTGGGATGGTATTCCAGATGACGTTGGTTGGGGACCAAGTAACATACCTGGGTGGTATTCCTAGAGACAGTTGAGGACCAAGTACATACCTGGGATGGTATTCCTAGATGACAGTTGGTTGGGACCAAGTACATACCTGGGGATGGTATTCAGATGACAGTGGTTGGGACAAGTACATACCGGGATGGTTATTCCTAGATGACAGTGGTTGAGAACCAGGTTATACCTGGGGTGGGTGGTATTCAGATGACAGTGGTGGAGGACCAAGTACCATACCTGGGATGGTATTCCTAGATCACAGTGGTTGAGACCAAGTACATACCTTGGATGGTATTCCTAGATGACAGTGTGGTTGGGGACAAGAAACATTTACCGGGATGGTATTCCTAGAGGACAGTTGGTGGGGACCAAGTACATACTGGGATGGTATTCCTAGATGACAGTGGTTGGGACCCAAGTCATACCTGGGATGGTATTCCTAGAGATGACGGAGTGGTGGGGACCAAGTACATACCTGGGATGGTATTCTGAGATGACAGTTGGTTGGGACCAAGTACATACCTGGGATGGTATTCCTAGATGACGTTGGTTGGGACCAGTACATACCTGGATGGTATTCCTAGATGACAGTTGGTTGGGGACAAGTAACATAACTGGGATGGTATTCCTAGATGACAGTGGTTGGGGACCAAGTACATACCTGGGATGGTATTCCTAGATGACGTTGGTTGGGAACAGTAGTACATACCTGGGATGGTATTCCTAGATGACAGTTGGTTGGGAACCAAGTACATACCTGGGATGGTATTCCTAGATGACAGTGGTTGAGGACCAAGTACATACCTGGGATGGTATTCATGAGATGACAGTTGGTTTGGGAACCAAGTACAACTGGGATGGTATTCCTAGATGACATGGTTGGTGGGAACCAAGTACAATACCTGGATGGTATTCCTAGATGACAGTTGGTTGGACCAAGTACATACTGGGATGGTTTCCTAGATGACAGGTTGGTTGGGGACCAAGTACATACTGGGATGGTATTCCTAGATGACAGGCGTTGAGGACCAAGTACATACCTGGGATGGTATTCCTAGATGACAGTTGGTTGGGACCAAGTACATACTGGGATGGTATTCCTAGAGACAGTGGTGAGGACCAAGTACATACCTGGGATGGTATTCCTAGATGACAGTGGTTGGAACCAAGTAACATACTGGGTGGTATTCCTAGATGACAGTGGTTGAGGACCAAATACATACCTGGGATGGTATTCCTAGATGACAGTGGTGAGGACCAAGTACATACTGGGATGGTATTCCTAGATGACAGTGGTTGAGGACCAAGTACTACCTGGATGGTATTCCTAGATGACAGTGGTTGAGGACCAAGTACATACCTGGGATGGTATTCTAGATGACAGTGGTTGGGAACCAAGTACATACCTGGGATGGTATTCCTAGATGACAGTTGGTTGGGGAACCAAGTACATACATGGGATGGTATTCCTAGATGACAGTGGTTGGGACCAAGTACATACTGGGATGGTATTCCTAGATGACAGTGGTTGAGGACCAAGTACATACCTGGGATGGTATTCCTAGATGACAGTGGTTGGGACCAAGTACATACCTGGGTGTATTCCTAGATGACAGTTGGTTGGGAACAAGTACATACCTGGATGGTATTCCTAGATGACAGTGGTTGAGACCAAGAACATACCTGGGGTGGTATTCCTAGATGACAGTGGTTGGGACCAAGTACATACGGGATGGTATTCCTAGATGACGGTGGTTGGGACCAAGTACATACCTGGGATGGTATTCCAGATGACAGTGGTGGGACCAAGTACATACCTGGGATGTATTCTAGATGACAGTGGGTGAGGGACCAAGTACTACCTGGGATGGTATTCCTAGATGACAGTTGGTTGGGGACCAAGTAACATACCTGGGATGGTATTCTAGATGACAGTGGTTGGGACAAAAAGTACATACCGGGATGGTATTCTAGATGACAGTGTGGTTGGGACCAAGTACATACCTGGGATGGTTTTTCCTAGATGACAGTGGTTGAGGACCAAGTACATACCTGGGATGGTATTATCTTAGATGACAGTTGGTTGGGAACAAAGTACATACCTGGGATGGTATTCCTAGATGACAGTTGTTGAGGACCAAGTACATACCTGGATGGTATTCCTGATGACAGTGGTTGGGAACCAAGTCATACCTGGGGTGGTATTCCTAGATGACAGTGGTTTGAGGACAAGTACATACCTGGGATGGTATTCCTAATGACAGTGGTTGACCACAATACATACCGTGGATGGTATTCCTAGATGACAGTGGTTGGGGACCAAGTACATACCTGGGATGGTATTCCTAGATGACAGTTGGTGGGACCAAGTACATTACCTGGGATGGTATTCCTAGATGGACAGTTGCGTGGTGGACAAGTGCATACTGGGATGGTATCCTAGATGACAGGTGGTTGGGGGACCAAGTACATACTGGGATGGTATTCCTAGATGACAGTTGGTTGGGGACCAAGTACATACTGGGATGGTATTCCTAGATGACAGTGGTTGGGACCAAGTACATACCTGGGATGCGTTTATTCTAGATGACAGTGGTTGAGGACCAAGTACTACCTGGGATGGATTCCTAGATGCAGTTGGTTGGGAACAAGTACATACCTGGGATTGGTATTCCAGAGGACGTGGTTGGGACCAAGTACATACCTGGGATGGTATTCCTAGAGGACAGCTGTTGGGACACAAGTACATACCTGGGGATTGGTATTCCTAGATGACAGTGGTGGGACAAGTACATACCTGGGATGGTATTCCTAGATGACGGTTGTGGGACCAAGTACATACCTGGGATGGATTCCTAGAGACAGTGGTTGAGGCCAAGTACATACCTGGGATGGTTATTATGATAGATGACAGTGGTTGAGGACCAAGTACATACTGGGATGGTATTCATAGATGACAGTGGTTGGAGGACCAAGTACATACCTGGGATGGTATTCTAGATGACAGTGGTTGAGGGACCAAGTACAACCTGGGATGGTATTCCTAGATGACAGTGGTTGAGGACCCAAGTACATAGACCTGGGATGGTATCCTAGATGACAGTGGTTGAGGACCAAGTACATACATGGATGGTATTCCTAGATGACAGTTGGTTAGGGGACCAAGTACATACCTGAGGTGGTATTCTAGATGACAGTTGGTGGGGACAAAGTACATACCTGGGATGGTATTCTAGATGACAGTTGGTGGTGACCAAGTACATACTGGGATGGTATTCCTAGATGACGTTGGTTGGGGACCAAGTACATACCTGGGATGGTATTCCGTAGATGACAGTCGGTTGAGGACCAAGTACATACTGGATGGTATATTCCTAGTACAGGTTTTCGGTTGGGAACAAGTACATACCTGGATGGGATCTAGATGACATTGGTGAGGACCAAGTAATGAAGGGATGATTCTAGACAGTGGGTTGGGAAAAAGCATTACCTGGGATGGTATTACTAGAGGACGGTGGTGGACCAAGTACATACCTGGGATGGTATTCCTAGATGACAGTTGGTTGGGACCAAGTACATACCTGGGATGGTATTCCAGTGACAGCTGGTTGAGGACCAAGTCATACCTGGGATGGTATTCCTAGATGACAGTGGTGAGGACCAAACATACTGGGATGGTATCCTAGATGACAGTGGTTGGGACCAAGTACATACCTGGGATGGTATTTCCTAGATGGAAGTTGGTGGGACCAAGTACATACCTAGGATGGTATTCCTAGATGCAGTGGTGGGACCAAGTACTAACCTGGGATGGTTATTCCTAGATGACAGTGGTTGGGACCAAGTACATAGCCTGGGATGGGGATGGTAATTACTGGAGAGACCAGGTTGGTTGAGGGACCAAGTACATACCTGGGATGGTATTCATAGATGACAGTCGGTTGAGGACCAGTACAAGCTGGGATATCCTAGATGACAGTGGTGGGAACCAAGTACATTAAATGGATGGTATTCATAGATGACAGTGGTTGAGGACCAAGTACATACCTGGGATGGTATTCCTAGATGACAGTGGTTGAGGACCAAGTACATATCTGGGATGGTATTCCTAGATGACAGTTGGTTGGGAACCAAGTACATACCTGGGATGGTATTCCTAGATGACAGTAATTGAGGACCAAGTACATACCTGGGATGGTATTCCTAGATGACAGTTGGTTGGGGACCAAGTACATACCTGGGATGGTATTCCTAGATGACAGTTGGTTGGGGACCAAGTACACGCCTGGGATGGTATTCCTAGATGACAGTTGGTTGGGGACAAAGTACATACCTGGGATGGTATTCCTAGATGACAGTTGGTTGGTGACCAGGTACATACCTGGGATGGTATTCCTTGATGACAGTTGGTTGGGGACCAAGTGCATACCTGGGATGGTATTCCTAGATGACAGTTGGTTAGGGACATAGTGCATACCTGGGATGGTATTCCTAGATGACAGTTGGTTGGGGACCAAGTACATACCTAGGATGGTATTCCTAGATGACAGTTGGTTGGGGATCAAGTACATACCTGGGATGGTTTTCCTAGATGACAGTTGGTTGGGGACCAAGTACATACCTGGGATGGTATTCCTAGATGACAGTTGGTTGGTGACTAGGTGCGTACCTGGGATGGTATTCCTAGATGACAGTTGGTTGGTGACCAGGTACATCTGGGGGATGGTATTCTAGATGACAGTTGGTTGGGGACCAGGTACATACCTGGGATGGTATTCCTGATGACGTTGGTGGGGACCAAGTACATACTGAAGGTATTCCTATATGACAGTGTTTGGGGACCAGTCAACATACCTGGGATGGTATCCTAGATGACAGTGGTTGGTGACCAGTCTACCTGGGATGGTATTCCTAGATGACAGTGGTTGGTGACCAGTCATACCTGGGATGGTATTCCTAGATGACAGTTGGTTGGGGACCAAGTACATACCTGGGATGGTATTCCCTAGAATACAGTTGGTTTGGGACCAAGTGATACCTATACCTGGGATGGTATTCCTAGATGACAGTTGGTTGGTGACTACGTGCGTACCTGGGATGGTATTCCTAGATGACAGTTGGTTGTGACTAGGGTGCTACCTGGGATGGTATTCCTAGCTGACCGTTGTTGGTGACCAGGTGCATACCTGGGATGGTATTCCTAGATGACAGTTGGTTGGTGGACAGGTACTAACCTGGATGGTATTCCTAGATGACAGTTGGTTGGGGACCAAGTACATACCCTGGGATGGTATTCCTAGATGTCAGTTGGTTGGGGACCAAGTAACATACCTGGGATGGTATTCCTAGATGACAGTTGTTGGGAACCAAGTCAATCCTGGGATGGTATTCCTAGATGACAGTTGGTTGGGGACCAAGTACATGCCTGATGGTATTCCTAGATGACAGTTGGTTGGGCGACAGGTCTACCTGGGTGGTATTCCTAGATGACAGTTGGTTGGTGGACCTAGTTAACATACCTGGGATGATTCCTAGATGACAGTTGGTTGGGACCAGGTACATACCTTGGATGGTATTCCTAGATGACAGTTGGTTGGGACCAAGTACCTACCTGGGATGGTATTCCTAGAGACAGTTGGTTGGGACCAAGTACATCCCTGGGATGGTATTCCTAGATGACATTGGTTGTGACTAAGTGCTACCTGGATGGTATTCCTAGATGACAGTTACGGTTGGTGAACCAGTGACAGTACCTGGGATGGTATTCCTAGATGAACAGTTGGTTGGGGACCAAGTACATACCTGGGATGGTATTCCTGATGACATTGTTGGGGACCAGTCCATACCTGGATGGTATTCCTAGATGACAGTTGTTGGGACTAAGTACTACCTGGGATGGTATTCCTAGATGACAGTTGGTTGGTGACCTAGGTTGCATACCTGGGATGTATTCCCTATCATGACAGTTGGTTGGGACCAGGTACATACCTGGATGGTATTCCCTAGATGACAGTTGGTTGGGAGACACAGTACATACCTGGGATGGTATTCCTAGATGAATATTGTGGGGACCAAGTACATACCTGGGTGGTATTCCTATAACAGTTGGTTGGGGACCAAGTACATCCTGGGATGGTATTCCTAGATGACAGTTGTTGGGGACCAGTACTACCTGGGATGGTATTCCTAGATGACGTTGGTTGGGGACCAATTAGCATACCTGGGATGGTTTTCTAATGACAGTTGGTTGGGACAGGTACTACCTGGGATGGTATTCCTAGATGACATTTGGTTGGGTGACCAGGTACATACCTGGGATGGTATTCCTAGATGACAGTTGGTTGGGGACCAAGTACATACCTGGGTGTATTCCTAGAAACAGTGTTGGTTGGGGACCAAGTACTACCTGGGATGGTATTCCTAGATGACAGTTTGTTGGTGACTAAGTGCGTACCTGGAGGTTTCCTAGATGAAAGTTGGTTGGTGACAGTGCTACCTGGGATGGTATTCTAGATGACAGTTGGTTGGAACCGGTCATACCGGATGGTATTCCTAATGACAGTTGGTTGTGACCAAGTACATACCTGATGGTATTCCTAGATGACAGTTGGTTGGGACCAAGTACATACCTGGGATGTATTCCTAGGATCAGTTGGTTGGGGACCAAGTACATAACCTGGATGGTATTCCTAGATGACGTTGGTTTGGGACCAAGTACATACCTGGGATGGTATTCCTAGATGACAGTTGGTTGGGGACCAAGTACTCCCTGGGATGGTATTCCTAGATGACAGTTGGTTGGGACCAAGTAACTACCTGGGATGGTATTCCTAGATGACAGTTGGTTGGGACTAGTCTACCTGGGATGGTATTCCTAGATGACAGTTGGTTGGTACTCAGGTAACCACCTGGATGGTATTCCTAATGACATTGGTTGGGACCAGGTACATACCTGGGATGGTATTCCTAGATGACAGTTGGTTGGGGACCAAGTACATACCTGGGATGGTATTCCTAGAAGACAGTTGGTTGGGGACCAAGTACATACCTGGATGGTATTCCTAGATGACATTGGTTGTGACAATGCGTACCTGGATGGTATTCCTAGATGACAGTTGGTTGGTGACCAGTAACTACCTGGGATGGTATCCTAGATACAGTTGGTGGGACCAGTACTCCTGGGATGGTATTCCTAGATGCCAGTTGTTGGGGACCAGTACATACCTGGGATGTATTCCTAGATGACAGTTGTGTTGGTGACTAGGTGCATACCTGGATGGTATTCCTAGATGACAGTTGGTTGGGACCGTAGTACATACCTGGGATGGTATTCCTAGATGACAGGTTGGTTGGGACCATGTGCATACCTGGGATGGTATTCCTAGATACAGTTGGTGACCAAGGTGCATACCTGGGATGGTATTCCTAGATGACAGTTGGTTGGGACCAAGTACATACCTGGATGGTATTCCTAGATGACAGTTGGTTGGGACCAGTACATACCTGGGATGGTTATTCCTAGATGACAGTTGGTTGGGGAACCAAGTACATACCTGGGATGGTATTCCTAGATGACAGTTGGTTGGGACCAAGTACATACCTGGGATGTATTCCTAGATGACAGTTGGTTGGGGACCAAGTACTACCTGGGATGGTATTCCTGATGAACAGTTGGTTTGGGGACCAAGTACATACCTGGGATGGTATTCCTAATGACAGTTGTTGGGACCAAGTACATACCTGGGATGGTATTCCTAGATGACAGTTGTTGGTGACTAGTGCATACCTGGGATGGTATTCCTAGATGAAAGTTTGGTTGGGGAACCAAGTACATACCTGGGATGGTATTCCTAGATGACAGTTGTTGGGACCAAGTACTTACCGGGATGGTATTCCTTAGTGACGTGGTTGGGGACCAAGTACATACCTGGGATGGTTATTCCATGATGACAGTGGTTGGGACCAAGTACATACCTGGGATGGTATTCCTAGATGACGTTGGTTGGGACCAAGTACATACCGGGATGGTATTCCTAGATGACAGTTGGTTGGAGACCAAGTACATACCTGGGATTGTATTCCTAGATGACAGTATTGAGGGACCAAGTACGACCTGGGATGGTATTCCTAGATACAGTTGGTTGGGGACCAAGTACATACCTGGGATGGTATTCCTAGATGACAGTTGTTGGGGACAAGTACATCCTGGGATGGTATTCCATAGATGACAGTTGGTTGGGGACAAAGTACATACCGGGATGGTATTCCTAGATGACAGTTGGGTTGGACCAGGTACTACCTGGGATGGTATTCCTAGATGACAGTTGGTTGGGGACCAAGTGCATACCTGGGATGGTATTCCTAGATGACAGTTGGTTGGGACACAGTCATACCTGGGGTGGTATTCCTAGATGACAGTTGGTTGGGGACAAGTACATACACCTAATGGTATTCCTAGATGACATTTGGTTGGGCCAAGTACATACCTGGATGTTTTTTCCTAGATGACAGTTGGTTGGGACCAAGTACAACCTGGGATGGTATTCCTAGATGACATTGGTTGGGACAGTCTACCTGGGATGGTATTCCTAGATGACAGTTGGTTGGGACCAGGTACATACCTGGGATGGTATTCCTAGATGACAGTTGGTTGGGGACCAGTACATACCTGGGATGGTATTCCTAGATACATTTGGTTTGGACCCAATACATACCTGGGATGTTATTCCTAAGACAGTTGGTTGGGGACCAAGTACATACCTGGATGGTATTCCTAGATGACAGTTGGTTGGGACCAAGTCATACCTGGGATGTACTCCTAGATGACAGTTGTTGGGACAGTACATACCTGGGATGGTATTGCTAATGGCATTGGTTGTGACAGTACAACCGGGATGGTATTCCTAGATGACAGTTTGTTGGGACCAAGTACATACCTGGGATGTATTCCTAATGACAGTTGGTGGGAGACCAGTACATACCTGGGATGGTATTCCTAGATGACAGTTGTTTGGGACAGTCATACCTGGGATGGTATTCCTAGATGACAGTTGGTTGGTGACCAGGTACATACCTGGGATGGTATTCCTAGATGACAGTTGGTTGGGGACCAAGTCAATACCTGGATGGTATTCCTAGATGACAGTTGTGACCAGGTCATCCTGGGATGGTATTCTAGAGACGTTGGTTGGGACCAGGTACTACCTTGGATGGTATTCCTAGATGACAGTTGGTTGGGGACCGTACATACCTGGATGGTATTCCTAGATGACAGTTGGTTGGGACCAAGTAATACCTGGGATGGTATTCCTAGATGACAGTTGGTTGGGGACCAAGACATACCTGGGTGGTATTCCTAGATGACAGTTGGTTGGGTGACCAAGTACATACCGGGGATGGTATTCCTAGATGACGGTTGGTTGGGGACCAGTACATACCTGGGATGGTATTCCTAATGACAGTGTTGGGACCAGTACATACCTGGGATGGTATCTAGATGACAGTTGGTTGGGAACCAAGTACATACCTGGGATGGTATTTCCTAGATGACAGTGGTTTGCCAGTACATACCTGGGATGGTATTCCTAGATGACAGTGGTTGAGAACCAATACATACCTGGGTGGATTCCTAGTGACAGTGGTTGAGGACCAAGTACATACTGGGATGGATTCCTAGATGACAGTGGTTTGATGACCAAGTACATACCTGGGATGGTATTCCTAGATGACAGTTGGTTGGCGACCAAGTACATACCGGGATGGTATTCCTAGATGACAGTTGGTTGGGGACCAAGTACATACCTGGGATGGTATTCCGATAGCAGTTGGTTGGACCAAGTACATACCTGGGATGGTATTCCTAGATGACGTTGGTTGGGACAAGTACATACCTGGGATGGTATTCCTAGATGACAGTGTTGGGGACCAAGTACATACCTGGGATGGTATTCCTAGATGACAGTTGGTTGGGACCAAGTACATACCTGGATGGTATTCCTAGATGACAGTTGGTTTGAAGGAACCAAGTACATACCTGGGATGGTATTCCTATATGACAGTTGGTTGGAACCAAGTACATACCTGGGATGGTATTCCTAGATGACGGTTGGTTGGGAACCAGTACATACTGGTGGTATTCCTAGATGACAGTTGGTTGGGACCAAGTACATACCTGGGATGGTATTCCTAGATGACAGTTGGTTGAGGACCAAGTACATCCTGGGATGGTATTCCTAGATGACAGTTGGTTGGGAACCAGTACATACCTGGATGGTATTCCTAGATGACAGTTGGTTGGGACCAAGTACATACCTGGGATGGTATTCCTAGATGACAGTTGGTTGGGAACAAGTACATACCTGGGATGGTATTCCTAGAGACTCTTGTTGGGACCAAGTACATACCTGGGATGGTATCCTAGATGACGTTGGTTGGGGACCAAGTACACTACCTGGGATGTATTCTAGATGACAGTCGTTGAGGACCAAGTACATACCTGGGATGGTATTCCTAGATGACAGTTGGTTGGGAACCAAGTACATACCTGGGATGGTATTCCTAGATGACAGTGGTTGAGGACCAAGTACATACTGGGATGGTATTCCTAGATGACAGTGGTTGAGCACCAAGTACATACCTGGGTGGTATTCTAGATGACAGTGGTTGGGACCAAGTACATACCTGGGATGGTATTCCTAATGACAGTGGTTGGGACCAGTACATACCTGGGATGGTATTCCTATGAGCAGTTGGTTGGGGACCAAGTACATACCTGGGATGGTATTCCTAGATGACAGTTGGTTGGGGACCAAGTACATACCTGGGATGGTATTCCTAGATGACAGTTGTTGGTGACCAAGTACATACCTGGGATGGTATTCCTATATGACGGTTGGTTGGGGACCAAGTACATACCTGGGATGGTATTCCTAGAGACAGGTTGAGGACCAAGACATACCTGGGATGTATTCCTAGATGCAGTTGGTTGGGACCGATACATACCTGGGATGGTATTCCTAGATGACAGTGGTTGAGGACCAAGTACATACCTGGGATGGTATTCCTAGATGACAGTTGGTTGGGAACCAAGTACATACCTGGGATGGTATTCCTAGATGACAGGTTGGTTGGGGACCAAGTACATACCTGGGATGGTATTCCTAGATGACAGTTGGTTGGGAACCAAGTACATACCTGGGATGGTATTCCTAGATGACAGTTGGTTGGGACCAAGTACATACCTGGGATGGTTTCCAGATGACAGTTGGTTGGAACCATACATACCTGGGATGGTATTCCTAGATGACAGTTGGTTGGGAACCAAGTACATACCTGGGATGGTATTCCTAGTATGACAGTTGGTTGGAACCAATACATACCTGGGATGGTATTCCTAGATGACGTTGGTTGGGACCAAGTACATACCTGGGATGGTATTCCTAGATGAGAAGTTGGTTGGAACAGTACATACCTGGTGGTATTACCTGATGACGGTTGGTTGGGGACCAAGTACATACCTGGATGGTATTCCTAGATGACAGTGTTGAGGACCAAGTACATACCTGGGATGGGTATTCCTAGATGACAGTGTTGGGGACCAAACATACCTGGGATGGTATTCCTAGATGACAGTGGTTGAGACCAAGTACATACCTGGGATGGTATTCCTAGATGACAGTTGGTTGGAACCAAGTACATACCTGGGATGGTATTCTAGATGACTTGGTTGGACCAAGTACATACCTGGGATGGTATTCCTAGATGACAGTGGTTGGGACCAAGTACATACCTGGGATGGTATTCCTAGATGACAGTGGTTGAGGACCAAGTACATACCTGGGATGGTATTCCTAGATGACAGTGGTTGAGGACCAAGTACATACCTGGGATGGTATTCCCTAGATGACAGTTGGTTGGGAACCAAGTACATACCTGGGATGGTATTCCTAGATGACAGTTGGTTGGGACCAAGTACATACCTGGGATGGTATTCCTAGATGACAGTTGGTTGGGGACCAAGTACATACCTGGGATGGTATTCCTAGATGACAGTCGTTGAGGACCAAGTACATACCTGGGATGGTATTCCTAGATGACAGTGGTTGGGACCAAGTACATACCTGGGGTGGTATTCCTAGATGACAGTGGTTGAGGACCAAGTACATACCTGGGATGGTATTCCTAGATGACAGTGGTTGAGACCAAGTACAGTACCTGGGAGTGGTATTCCTAGATGACAGTGGTTGAGGACCAAGTACATACCTGGGATGGTATTCCTAGATGACAGTGGTTGAGGACCAAGTACATACTGGGATGGTATTCCTAGATGACAGTGGTTGAGGACCAAGTACATACCTGGGATGGTATTCCTAGATGACAGTGGTTGAGGACCAAGTCATACCTGGGATGGTATTCCTAGATGACAGTGGTTGAGGACCAAGTACATAGCTGGGATGGTATTCCTAGATGACAGTGGTTGGGACCATAAATACCTGGGATGTTCCTAGATGACAGTGGTTGAGGACAAGTATCTGGGATGGTCCCTCGATGACAGTGGTTGAGGACCAAGTACATACCTGGGGTGGTATTCCTAGATGACAGTGGTTGAGGACCAAGTACATAGCTGGGATGGTATTCCTAGATGACATGGCCTTAGTGTAATATTTTCCCCCACACTGCAGAAACAGTTTAAGACTAGTTTGAGGAGCACACTAAGTTTGAGATTTGAACCTCCAGATTTTCCTTATCTCAGTCCAATCCGTGGGAGTCTGGTCCATGGAGGCCCTTCCTCACCACCACTTACAGGACCATAAATCTGCTAATCAGCACTACAGTAAATGCTACAGTAACCCTTCCAAAGTCCAAGCCTTTACAGATTGTCAAAATTGTATTAAATTATATATAAATGTAATGTCGAATTTAATAAATGCTTGCAGCGTTCAGTAGATATCTGATTACAATTTGTCTAAGTGGATATGAATCATTGCAGTATGTTGTGTATAAATCCTTAGTTAACATGGCCATTAACTCCCTTATCTCAAGCAATAAACCTTTTGCTTTTTAATATGCATCTTTTGTTCCACAGTTGAATAAAATGTGACTTCTTTCATGTGGGATATCAAACCCATTATCCATCCTGCTGTACCATAGAGGGGGATCAGCGGGATTACGCACCGAAGCATGATTAAAAATAAGCCAGAGAGCTCGCGATTTCAAATGAGTTCCTCTAAGATTCCAAGATTAGCACTGGTGGTTTAAGAACTGCAGAAAGCAATCAGGATCGCACGTGAGCTGGAAACATTGGAAATAAAGGAATAATGATTTCTGCAGTTTTATTTAGTTTTTCTTGATATATACTCTCAGAAAAGATGCTGATGTCACCTGTACAGCATATAATTTGTACCTGCTGTTTAAAGGGTACCTGCTGTTTAAAGGGTATTTTAAATCTGAGCTGTAGATCCTGAGCAATCATCATTTTAATCACAGCATTTACATGGAAAGACCTGTCACTCCAGGAGTAGAGATTGTAATATGTGACCCATCCCTGACCTCTTACTAGGATCTTTGCCTGCCTGCCAGCACACTTTTTGCAACAATTACGAGAATCAGCAGAGAAAAGAAGGCAGGGGGGAGGAGGGAGATATGTAAGCAGAGCAGTGTCTATGGTGAGGCTGCGCAGAACTTATAAATGTCGCAGACACTACAGGGAGGCAGTGAGTAAGGGAGGGTGGGGGAATTAGGAGCACTCACTAAACATTAATAATTTAATGACAAATAAAGATGAATATGCGAGTACAACCATTTTACTTCTCTCACATTGTAGGTTCAGATAATTTAAAGTTGTTTGAGTGGGTATAGTGACCCTTTAATTCCGATGCCAGATTGTATGGGGCTTTTTTTGCATTTTTTTTGTTTAACGGTATCCATAAAGAAGTAATAGGCACTCAAAAAAATGTATTTCCACCAGGTGGAAGATGGAGTTAGAGATAGGCCTTACCATGCGCCCATTTTTTAAGATCGCATCCGCTTTGTGCATGCGCCCATTTTTCAGATCACATGTGCTGTGCACATCATGGTTACATGGTAAACACGGTGTCCATACCCCACTATCTGTGCGGCACTCAGATTTGACAATGCATGCAATTACCATTTTTGGTAATTTAGGTGTAACAGGATTTTTAGAGCGGTACAGTGTGGCCTTACCTTTTTGGGTTCTTTGAGAGGAACTTTTTTATACATGGAAAGTAAAAATGATTGCATGGAAAATACAACATTATTATTGCAGAAAACACACCATGGTGCATTACCCTATTAATATAACCATGTATAAAAAAGCTGTGCTGAAAACTAGCTCCAGCTTGTTACCTTACCAAACAATGTTGTTCACTAATAGGTCATATCAGAGGACACGTGGACATCCTTTAAGGTTGGAAGAAAAGAAATTTCATCTTCAGGTTAGGAGAGGTTTCTTTACAGTGAGAACGGTGAAACTGTGGAACTGTCTTCCAGCAGAGGTGGTAATGGCAAGTTCATTGAATAACTTTAAAAAAGGCCTGGATAAGTTTCTAAAACTAAAAAATATTGAGTGAATAGGTTGGACTTGATGGACGTCTGTCTTTATTCAACCTTAATTACTATTGGCCTGGAAAGTTTTACACTATTTAATCCAATAATGAAAGATGAATCTATCCCAATCGTATTATCGCCCGATAGGCAGTGTTCGTTTTCTCAAACCCTAGAATGTATCGTTCAGTAAACCTTGAATGTATCGTTCGTTTTCGGTAACCCTCAAAAGTATTGTGTGGTAACCCTTGAATTGTCCATAACCCCCCAATATAGCTTGTGCAAACCCGGCAATTGCCCGATCATGAAGTAAGAAGTGTTTAAACAGGTTTTGGTGATAGTGACATGTTCCCCAGACCATTTCCCAGATGCCACAGCCATTTATAGTAAGTTACCATTGTTAGTGTGTATCTGTAGATCATCCGAACTTTTTGAACTATCACTCCCCATTGACTTTAATAGGTCAGTTTCCAAACTGCCGAACTTTCACTGAAGTTTGGGAGTTTGGAAACGAACATCTACTCAATATGTTCAAATGATTGTCTAGTATGATCTATTGTACACATTACCTCTTTCAATATTGTAGAAAGCAGCTCTTTATTGTAGACACTGATTCATTTACTGTGTGTTCCTTCCACATTATTCTACCTGGGATAGGAAGATCAGTATTTGTATTGTGTGTTAGATTGTAGTAAACCGTTTATGAAGATATGTATGATTTGTGTTATGTAGCGGCACAATATGGTGTTTTGGTGGGGAAAAACCTACAGATTATCTAACATTTTACATTACAAATAACCCTTGAAGATACTCTGTAGGTATTTACAGCATACGTAGGGTTAATATAACATTCTCCCAGTGTTCTTACCTCACAATCCGGCTCTTGATAAAGTCCCTGAGAAACTGTATTTGTTGACAGAAACTGAACTGTACATCACACAGAAAAAAATAACACCATTCATTCAAACCACAAACCCCATTAAAAATGACAAATGAAAATAGAAATCCCAGAGACCAGAAGGTTGAGAGAAATTCACATTCTCAGGGTTAATGGGGAAGTTCAGTGGAAATGTTCTTGTTTCTATGACACATATCCATCTATTAATTTAGCTTGAAAAGACAAATTCCTTTTCTTTCTATTTCTTTCTATTTCTTCCGGCACAGACATGCAGCACACAGAGGAGAAGCGTACTGTTAACTAGCTAAGGGATCCTCAGAAGCGTTACCGCGCTATTAGCGAATTTCGGGACATTTTTACCATTGACTGTAATGGGTCCAAACACAAATATTCCAAGGTTTCATGTGATCAAATCCCAACAATCCCTTTCTGTATGAAATGCACCAGAGTCCCAGGCTACGCTTACCACACACTGGGGCTGATTTACTTAGAGGCGTTGGGCAAGATTATGGAGTTAAAGGGGAACTTAACCCAAATTTTTACACTGCAGAATCTGAACATATCGCTTCTAAAAACACCAATAAACCGTAAAATATCAATACAGTAAATAGCATTAAGGTAAATATTACCACTTAAAGAACTGGATGAAATAACTGTGTGTATGTACACTGACTGGCCACACCCCTGATCTCAGTCACATGTTCCGTTGTCTATTCTGCCCTGTAAAAGAATTGGCTAGAGGCTACTAGTGGGTGTGACCAACTGTAACAAGTTGCTTCAGTATCTTAGGACTGAGAATGTGTAAAGAACATAATGGTCAGTGACCACACTGTGCGATACCGTGAGACACAAACCTCATGTTAGAAAGTTAAATTTCTCAAAAACCACATTAAAAGGTGAGACACTGATTACTGTTTTTATAACAAGGAGATCTGCCTTCTAATTCAATGTTGTTCTGAGGCTCTAGTTGTTCTTTAAAGTTACGCTAACCGGTTTGCTACTGGTTAGCGTGACTTTAACTCCATATTGGCGTCAGATGCGCGGGTTACGCAAAAGACACCTGTGAATCCGACACACGCGATTCAATATAGCGTTTGCGCTAATTTTAGCGCTGGATTTTAAATCCCGCAGTGAGTAAATCCCTTGCTTGATTTACCCACATTTGCAAACGCGATATTAAATGGCGATCATGACATTTACTCAGAGCAATAGCGGCTCTGGGTAAATGAGCCTGACTGTGTCTCTCTAACACACACAAACAACTAAAAAAACAACCCACACAATTACAATACAAATTGTATACAAGCACAATAATAAATATATGTAATATATATATATATAATGCATATGTAAAAAGTACAATGTAAGGTTTACGTATTTAGGATGATGTATGACATTTAGTTTTATAGCAGGGAGGCCCAGGTATTGGCTAAACTACAACTCCCTACTGCCATCTTTTGTTGGTGAAAGTTGTAGTTCTAAAACATCTGCTGGAAAGACATCTGTCTTGTATGATCACAAACACAAAAACATAACCCCTAACATCACACAGATACAGGTACATAAGCCTACTGATACACTCCAACACCCACCCCACCTTTCTGTTTCCATGACAATTATACACACAATAAAATAATAAAAATATATGTATTTCATCAGAATGGATTATGAAATGTAAATGTCCTTTCATTGCCATAGAAAGGTTGTTGAGTTTTAAAACCGGCAGCACAGACACACATTCCCTTCCAAAATGCAGCATTTCAAGCTAAATTCAAAGTTTATGATTGTGGTTATTAATAGAATGATTGTGGTTATTAATAGAATGATTGTAGTTATTAATAGAATGATTATTGTTATTAATAGAATGGTTATAGTTATTATTGGAGTACTGGTAGTTAATAATATAATGATTGTAGTTATTATTTGAATACTGGTATTTATTAATAGAATGGTTATAGTTATTATTGGAGTACTGGTAGTTAATAATATAATGATTGTAGTTATTAATAGAATGATTGTAGTTATTAATAGAATGATTGTAGTTATTAATAGAATGATTGTAGTTATTAATAGAATGATTGTTAGTTTATTAATAGAATGATTGTAGTTCTTCCTCCGCCTCTGTCGTTCTTCCTCGCCTGCTTGTCGTTTTCTCGCCTTGTCGTTCTCGATCATGCTTATCTTAACGCCTCCTTCTTGGTCGTTCTTCCTCAGCTCCTTGTCAGTATTCTCTCTTCGTCTCTCCCTCCTTGTCTTCTTCTCGCCTGCTTGTCGTTCTTCTCGCCTTGCTTGTGGGTTCTTCCCCTGCCTGATTGTTCGTTTATCCTCGCCTGTTGTCCGTTCTTCCTCGCCTGCTGTCGTTCTTTCTTCCTCGCCTGCTTGTTTTGTTCATCTCCTCGCTGTCGTTTCTTTCTTCGCTTCCTGCTTGTCGTTCTTCTTGGCGTCCCTGTCCTGTTCTTCCTCGCCGGTTCTCGTTCTTCTTCTTGGCCTCCTGGTCGTTTCCTCCTCTCCTGCTTGTCGTTTACTTATTTGCCTCCTGGTCTTCTTCCCGCCCTGGTTCTCGTTCTTCTTGGCGTCTGGTCGTTCTCCTCGCCTGCTTGTCTTTCTCCTCTCCTGCTTGTCGTTCTTCCTCGCTGCTTGTCGTTCTTCTGGCGTACTGTCGTTCTTCCTCAGCCTGCTTGTCGTTCCTCCTCTGCTCGCTTGGTCGTTACTTCTCATCGCCTGCTTGTCGTTCCTTCCTCGCCCTGTTGTCGTTCTTCTTGGCGTCCTGGTCGTTATCTCCTCGCCTGCTTGTCGTTTCTTCCTCGCCTGCTTGTCCGTTTCGTCCTCGCCTGCTGTCGTTCTTCTTGGCGTCCTTGGTCTGCCTCCTCTCCGTCTTGTCGTATCTTCTCCTCGCCTGCTTGTCGTTCCTTCCTCGCATGCTTGCGTTCTTCTTGGCGTCCTGGTCGTTCCTCCTCTCTGCTTGGTGTTCTTCCTCGGACGCTTGTCGTTTCTCCTCCCTGTTGTCGTTCTTCTTGGCGTCCTGGCTCTTCCGTCCTCTCCTGCTTGTGTTATCCTTCTCCTAGCCTGTCGTTTCTTCTCGCCATGTTATCTCAGTTTGACTTGGCCTCTGGTCGTTCCTCACTATCCTGCATTGTCCAGTCTTACTAGCTGTTGTAGTTTCTTCTCCGATGCTTGTCGTTTCTTTTGGCGTCCTGTCGTTCCATCCTCTCCTGCTTGTCGTCATTCTCGCCTGATTGTCGTTTCCTCGCAGGCATTTTCGTTCCTCTCGCCATGGTTCTTTTCTTCTTGGCAGTCCGGTCCGTTCCTCATCTCCTGCTTGGTCGTTCTTACCTCGCCTGCTTGTCGTTTCTTCCTCTCCATGCTTGTCTTTCTTCTATGGTCTCTGGTCGCTTTCCTCCTCTCCTGCTTGTGGTTCTGATCCTCTCATGCTTGTTTCTTCCTCGCCTGCTTGTCGTTTCTTCCTCTCCCTGCTTGTCGTTCTTCTGTCGTCCTGGTCCCGTTCCTCTCCTCGCCTGCTTGTCGTTCTTCCTCAGCCCTGCTTGTCTCGTTCTTCCTCCTGTTCGTCGTTCTTCTTGGCCTCCTGGTCGGTACCTCCTACCTGCTTGTCGTTCTTCCTCGCCTGCTTGTCGTTCTTCCTCGCCTTTTTGTCGTTCCTTCTTTGGTCCTGGTCCGTATCTTCCTCGCCGTACTGTCGTTCCCCTTCCGGTTGTCGTTCTTCCTCGCCGCTTGTCGTTCTTCCTCCTGACCTTGTGGTTCTTCCTCGCCTGGATGTTGTTCTTCATTCCTCGCCTGCTGTGGTTCTTCCTGCCGGCCTGCTGTCGTTTCTTCCTCCTTGTGTGTTTCTTCAGCTGCCTTGCTTTGTCGTTTCTTCCACGCTGCTTGTGTTCTTCCTGCTGCTTGTAGTTTCTGGCTCGTATGTCTATAGTTCTTCTTCGGACATCCTGGTCTTTCCTTAAATCTATTGTACTTTTCTGCACTAGACTGGTTTCGTTCTTACTTGAGCCTGCGTTCCATCCTCGTTTCCGTTCCTCCTCTCCTGCTGTCGTTCTTTCTTTGCCTCGCCTGTCCTTGTCCTTCCCGCCTGGTTCTTCAACGTTGCGTTCTCTGGTCGTCCTTCATTCGTCCTGCGCTGTCTTTCGCCTCCGCCTCGCGTCGTTCGTCCTCGATGCTTTGTCTCCTGCTGTTTCTTTTGTAGCCTCGTCCTCGCCTGTGTCGTTCTTCCTCGCCTGCTTGTCGTTCTCCTCGCTGCTTGCGTTCTCGGCTCCCTGGTCGTTCTCCTCCTGCTTGCGTTCTTCGCCTGCTTTCTCCTGCTTGCTCTTCTCTCCGGCTCCTCGCTTGTAGTTCTTCCTCGCCTAGGCTTGTCGTTCTTCCTACGCCTGCTTGTCGTCTTCTTGGCGTCCTGGTCTTTCTCCTCCCTGTTTCAGTTCTTCCCTCTCCTGCGTTGTCGTCTTCCTCGCCTGTTTCTGTTCTTCTTGCCGTCCTGGTCATTTCCTACCTCTCCTGCTTGTCGTTCTCCTCGCACTGCTTGTCGTTATTCCTCGCCTTCTTGTGTCTTTCTTGCGTTCTGGTCGTCTCTCCTGGTCTTCCTTCCTCTCCTGCTTGTCGTTTCTTCCCTCGCCCTGCTTGTCGTGTCTTCCTCGCCTGTTGTCTTTCATTCTTGGCCGCTCCTGGTCGTTTCCTACCCTCCTGCTTTCGTTCTTCTACGCCTCCTGTTTGTGTTCTTCATCGCCTGGTTCTCGTTTCTTTTGGAATACTGGTAGTTAATAAGAGAATGTTGTAGTTTATTAATAGACTGATTGTATTATTAATAGAATGATTGTATTATTAATTGGCGTACTGGTATAGTTTACATAATTCCTGCTTGTAGTTCATTCTCAGCATGATTAGTATTCTTACTCGATGATTGTGTTATTATAGAATGGTTATAGTTATGCAATGGACCTGGACTTCTTGTAGTTCATCATAATCAGGCTTGTAAGTTCTATCACTCGCAATGCTGTCGTTCTTCCATCTTTAATGTATTGTAGTCTTATGTTAATAAGAATTGAATTGTAGTTTATTACAATTGAGTGTAACTGGTAGTTAAGATATATATGACTTCGTGGTGTATTAAATAATGATTGTAGTTATTATCTCATGATTGTCGTTATTCATATAAAACTGCTTGTAGTTCTCTAGAATGCTTGTCGTTCATTAGCAATGATTACTCGTTTACAATTACCCTAGATGATTGTGTTATTATTGGAGTCACTGGTAGTTAATAATCTCCTGATTGTCGTTATTAATAGAATGATTATTGGTTCTTACTGAATGCTTGTAGTTCATTCTTGTGAGTACTGGTAGTTACTCATATCATGATGTAGTTATTCCATAGCAATGATTCTAGTTCTTCCTCGAATTATTGTCGTTATATTGGGCGTCCCTGGTATTTCCTACATATCATGAGTGTAGTTATTTATAATGATTAGTGTTATTAATGCTGATTGTCGTTATTATGGAGTCCTGGTAGTTAATAATAACTGATTGTAGTTCTTCTTTGCCTCCTGTTATTTCTTCCTCGCCTGGTATTCTCTTTTCTTCTTGGCCTCCTGGTCGATTTCTTCCTCGCCTGCTTGTCGTTCTTCTTGCCTCCTGCTCGTTCTTCCTCGCCGGCTTGTCGATTCTTCTTGGCCTCCTGCGTTCCTCTCCGCTTGTCGTTCTTCCTCGCCTGCTTCTCGTTCTTCTCCTCCTGCATTGTCTTCTTCTTTGCCTACGGTTTTCTTCCTCTCCTGGTCTCGTTCATTCTTGCCCTCCTGGCGTCCTCTCTCTCCTAGCTTGTCGTTCTCCTGCCTGCTTCTCTTCTTCCTCGCCTGCTTGTCGTTCTTCTTGCGTCCTAGGTCTTTCCTCATCTCCTGCCTTGTCGTTCTTCCTCGCCTGCTTCTCGTTCTTCCTCCCTGCTTTCGTTCTTCTTGGCGTTCCTGGTCGTTCCTCCTCTCCTGCTGTCCGTTCTTCTTTGCCTCCTGGTCTTTCTTCCTCGCCTGTTTTCTCGTTCTCTTGGCCTCCTCTCCGTTCTCCTCTCCTGCTTGTCGTTCTTCTTTGCCTCCTGGTCTTTCTTCCTCGCCTGGTTTCTCGTTCTTCGTGGCCTCCTGGTCGTTCCTCCTCTCCGCGTGGATCGCTTATTCTTTGCCTCCTGGCTTTCTTCTCCTCGCCTGGTTTCTCTCCTATTATGGAATACTGGTAGTTAATAATATAATGATTGTAGTTATTATTTGAATACTGCTATTTATTAATAGAATGGTTATAGTTATTATTGGAATACTGGTAGTTAATAATATAATGATTGTAGTTATTATTTGAATACTGGTATTTATTAATAGAATGGTTATAGTTATTATTGGAATACTGGTAGTTAATAATATAATGATTGTAGTTATTATTTGAATACTGGTATTTATTAATAGAATGGTTATAGTTATTATTGGAATACTAGTAGTTAATAATATAATGATTGTAGTTATTATTTGAATACCGGTAGTTAATAATAGAATGTTTGTAGTTATTATTGGAATACTGGTAGTTATTAATATAATTATTGTAGTTATTATTGGAATACTGGTAGTTATTAATAGAATGGTTATAGTTATTATTGGAATACTGGTATTATTGTGGATTTATATAACATCTTCCGTAGCACTTTACAGTTACATGTATACATACACATCAGGCCCTGCCCCGAAGAGCTTACAATCTAAGCACATTTATTTGACACATACAACCTATCAGTATGTCTTTATGGTTGTGGGGAAACCAGAGTGCCCGGAGGCAAAATGTGTCCAAGGGTGAAATCGAACTCAGGACCTCAGTGCTGCAAGGCATTGGTGCTAACCACTGAGCCATAACTTATTGGAATACTGGTAGTTATAAATAGAATGATTGTAGTTATTAATAGAATGATTGTAGTTATTATTGGAATACTGGTAGTTATTAATAGAATGATTGTAGTTATTATTGGAATACTGGCAGTTATTAATAGAATGACTGTACGGTATTTATTATTGGAATACTGGCAGTTATTAATAGAATGATTGTAGTTATTAATAGAATGATTGTAGTTATTATTGGAATACTGGTAGTTAAACCATAACTACATGCCATTCTAACCAATAACTACAACTACATGCATTCACCATAACTACATGCATTCTACCAATAACTACTGCATTCTACCAATACTACATTCATTCTAACCAAATAACTACATCATTCTACCAATAACTACATGCATTCTACCAATAACTACATGCATTCTACCAATAACTACATAGCATTCTTACTAATTCTACCAATACCTACATTCAATCTACCAATAACTACATGCATTCTACCAATACTACATGCATCTACCCATCACTACTATGCAATCTACCAATAACTACAACTCTACCAATACAATATCTACCAATAACTACATGCTAATTCTATCTAATATCTACATAACCCTCATGCTCTACTCAATACTACATACATTCTACCAATAACTACATGCATCTACCAATAACTATACAATCTTTACAATAACTACATGCATCTACCAATAACTACATGCATTCTAACCAATACCTACATCATCTACCAATAACTACATACATTCTACATAACTACATGCAATCTACCATAACTACATAATTCTACCAATAACCATATGATCATCTACCAATAACTACATACATTCTATCTACCAATAACTACATGCATCTACCAATAACTACATAGCATTCCTACCAATAACTGCATACATTCTACCAAAAAACTACAATGCATTCTACCATAACAAACATACTTCTACCAATACTCATACATCTACCAATAACTACACTGCCATTCTACATACCAATACTACATACACTATTCTAATCCAATAACTACCATGCATTCTACCAATAACTACATGCTCTACCAATAACTACACATGACATTCTACAATAACTACTACTTCTACCAATAACTACATGTCATCCTAATCTACAATAACTACCTGCATTCTAACCAATAACTACATGCATTCCTACCAATAACTACATGCAATCTAACCATAACTACATACATTCTTCCTATCTACACTAACTAATCATTCTAGCATTCTACCAAAAACTACATGCATTCTACCAAATAACTACATGCATTCTACCATAACTACATGCAATCTATACCAATAACTACATACATTCACATTCTATCTACCATACCTAAATGACTAATAACTACAATACACAGTTCTACCAATAACTACATACATTCTACCAATAACTACATCTACATGCAATCTACCAATAACTACATACATTCCTAACACTTCTACCAATAACTACATGCAATCTACCAATAACTACATGCATTCTACCAAAAACTACATGCATTCTACCAATAACTACATGCAATCTACCAATAACTACATGCAATCTACCAATAACTACATACATCTACCAATAACTACATGCAATCTACCATAGAACATACATTCTACCAATAACTACATGCAATCTACCAATAACTACATGCATTCTACCAATAACTGCATGCATTCTACCAATAACTACACTGCATTCTTCCAATAACTACATGCAATCTACCAATAACTACATACATTCTACCAACAAATTCCTACCAACTAACTACATGCAATTCTACCAATAACTACATAAATCCTTCATTCTACCAATAACACTACGCATTTCTACCACTAACTACATGCAATCATCTACCATAACTACATAACAAATTTCTACCAATAACACTAACATGCATCTACCAATTCACAATTCTAACCATATACTACCATAACAATTCTACTAACTATCTCTAAAACTACGTCTATTCTACCATTCAATTCTCATCTACTATCTACCAATAACTACATCAATCCTCTATCTCATAACTACACCTACATTCTACCATAACTACATGCAATCTACCATAAACGACATGCAACTACAATAACTACATAATACACTTCTACCAAAAACTACATACATTCTACCATAATAACTACATGCAATCCTCAATCTTATAAATCTACATGCAATCCTAGCAACACTATCCATAACTAACATGCAATCTACCAATACTACATTCATTCTAACTACCATTCTACCACATACTACCATCAATGAACCAATACTAACTACATACATTCTCTAACCAATAACTACATACATGCAATCTACCAATAACTACATGACATTCTTCTATTCCATAACCAATAACTAATCACTCTCTACTACCAATAACTACATAACATATCTAGCCAAATACATGCAATCTACAATAACTAAACACTACAAAAACAACTACATGCATTCTCCACCAATAACTACATGCATTCTACCAATAACTACATGCTTCTACCATAACTACTGCATCTACTATCATCTACATATCTACATACATTCTACAATAACTACATGCATCTACATATACATGCATTCTACCAATCACTACATCACATGCTATTCTACCATAAACTACATGCAACATCTACCAATAACACATACATTCTACCAATAACTACATGCAATCTACCAATAACTACTTATTCCCTTCTAACCAATAACTACAATGACATTCTACCAATGACTACAAGAAAACTACAACTACAAATGCATCTCCATAATACATAACATCTACCATACTCATGCTTCTATTCTACCAATAACTAACATGCATTCTACCAATAACTACTGCTTCTACAATAACTACATGCATTCTACCACTAATTAACTACTGCATTCTACCAATAATCCATTGCAAATCTACCATAACTACATACATTCTACCAATAACTACATACATCTACCAATATACATGCATATCTACCAATAACTACATGCATTCTACCAATAACTACATAAAACATTCTCTAATCTACCATATCACTACACATGCATTCTAAACCATAACTACATGCAATTCTAACCATAACGTACATACATTCTCCTACCAATAACAACATGCAATCCCCAATAACTACACAATGCATCCACATAACTATACCAATAACTACTGCATTCTACCAAACTAACAAACTACCAACTACATGCATTCTACCAATAAACATGCATCTACCAATAACTACATACATACTTCCACCATAACTACATCATCTACCAATAACAACATGCTTCTACCAATAACAACATGCCCATCTACCAATATAACTACATACATTCTATCACTAACCCTAATACTACTAACAAGAAGCATCCTCCCTTCCACACCTGCATTCTACCTTCATCTATCTAAACAATAACTACACAAAATACAACCTACCAATCTACCTTACAAAATAACTAACAAACAAATAACTACATAATCTACAACAAAAAAATAAACAAACTACAATAACTACATAACTACAAAACATACTAAAATCACAAACACTAAACATAACTACAATGAACAACACACTACACAAAAACTACAAAACATAGCTACCAAACTACACACTACATAAACACAAAACAACTAAAAAAAAAAAAAACACAATACGAACAAAACAATAAATCCAACCAAACTACATAAATAAAAAATACAATACAACAACTTACCAAACCACAATCAAATCTACAAACTACATGCATTCCCCCAATTACTACTTACTACATGCATTCAACCAATTCACTCTACATGCACATGCATTCCACCAATTACTACATGCATTCTACCAATAACTACATACATTTCTACCAATAACTAAATGCATTCTACCAATAACTACATACATTCTACCAATAACTACATGCAATCTACCAATAACTACATACATTCTACCAATAACTACAACTGCATCTACCAATAACTACATCATTCGACCAAAACTACATGCATTATACCAATAACTACATGCAATCTACCAATAACTACATGCCATACTACCAATAACTACATACATTCTACCAATAACTACATGCATCTACCAATAACTACATACATTCTACCAATAACTACATGCAATCTACCATAACTACATGCATTTCTACCAATAACTGCATGCATTCTACCAATAACCATGCATTCTTCCAATAACTACATGCAATCTACCAATAACTACATACATTCTACCAATAACTACATGCAATCTACCAATAACTGCATACATTCTACCAATAACTACAGGCATTCTACCAATAACTACATGCAATCTACCAATAAACTACATACATTTTACCAATACTACGCATTCTACATATAACTACATACCATTCTACTCTATAATCAACAATAACTACTGCATCTCCCAATAACTACATACATTCTACCAATAACTACATGCAATCTACCAATAACTACATGCAATCTACCAATAACTAAATACATTCTACCAATAACTACATACATTCTACCTATAACTACATGCAATCTACCAATAACACATGCATTCTACCAATAACTACAAATGCATTCTACCAATAACTACATGCAATCGACCAATGACTACATACATTCTACCAATAACTACATGCAATCTACCAATAACTACATGTATTCTACCAATAACCACATGCAATCTACCAATAACTACATACATTCTACCAATACTACATGCAATCTACTAGCAATAACTACATGCATTCTACCAATAACTACATGCATTCTACCAATAACTACAGCATTCTACCAATAACTACATGTATTCTACCAATAACTACATGCATTCTACCAATAACTACATGCATTCTACCATACTACATGCATTCTACCAATAACTACATGCATTCTACCAATAACTACATACATCTACCAATAACTACATACTCTACCAATAATTACATGCAATCTACCAATAACTAACATGCATTCTAACATATAACTACATACATGCTACCATAAACTACATGCATTCTACCAAAAACTACATCATTCTACCATAACTACACTACATTCTACCAATACAACATGCAACCACCATAACTACATTCAATTCTACCAATAACTACATGCATTTCTATTCTAACATAACTACATGCATTCTACCAATAACAACATGCAATCTACCAATACTACATACATTCTACCAATAACTACATACATTCTACCAATAACAACATGCATTCTACCAATAACAACATGCAATCTACCAATAACTACATACATTCTATCAATAACTAATAACTACATGCATTCCCCCAATTACTACATTCATTCTACCAATAACTACATGCATTCCACCAATTACTACATGCATTCCACCAATAACTACATGCATTCCACCAATTACTAACTAATACCTTACATTCTACCAAAACTACACATCTACATAACTACAATGCATTCTACCAATAACCTACATCATTCTAATTCATCTATCTACCATAACTACATGCAATTCTACCAATAACTACATACATTCTACCAATAACTACATGCAATCTACCAATAACTACATGCATTCAACACCAAAACTAAAACTACAATGCATTTCTACAATAACTACATGCAATCTACCAATAAAACTCACATCAATCTACCAATAACTACATACATTCTACAATAATACCTGCAATCTACAATAACTAATACATTCTACCAATAACTACATGCATCTACCAATACTACATGCATTCTACCAATAACTCATGCATATCTACCACCAATAACTAACTAACTACCATAACTAAAAAACTAACAAATGCATTCTTCCAATAACTACTGCAATCTACCAATAACTACATACATTCTACCAATAACTAACAGCAATCTTACCATAACTACATACATTCTACCAATAACTACATGCATTCTACCAATAACTACATGCAATCTACCAATAACTACATACACATTTCATCTACCAATAACTACATACTACTACAATACTACAATATACTACATACATTCTACCAAAACTACATGCATCTCCCAATAACACATACATTCTACCAATAACTACATGCAATCTACCAATAACTACATGCAATCTACCAATAACTACATACATTCTACCAATAACTACATACATTCTACCTATAACTACATGCATTCTACCAATAACTACATGCATTCTACCAATAACTACATGCATTCTACCAATAACTACATGCAATCTGCCCAATGACTACATACATTCTACCAATAACTACATGCATCCTACCAATAACTACATGTATTCTACCCATAACCACATGCAATCTACCAATAACTACATACATTCTACCAATAACTACATGCAATCTACATAACTATGCATTCATCTACCAATACTACATGCATTCTACCAATAACTACATGCATTCTACCAATAACTACATGCATTCTACCAATAACTACATACATTCTAACAATAACTACATGCATCTACCAATAACTACATGCATTCTACCAATAACTACATGACATTCTACCAATAACTACATGCAATCTACCATAACTACATACATTCTACCATAACTACATGCATTCTACCAATAACTAACATGTATTCTATCACAATAACTACATACATTTCTACCAATAACTACATGCAATTCTACCAATCCTACATACATTCTACCAATAACTACATACATTCTACCAATAACTACATGCAATCTACCAATAACTACATACATTCTACCAATAACTACATGCAATCTACCAATAACTACATGCAATCTACCAATAACTACCAATAATGCATTCACTACCATAACTACATCAATCTATCTACCCATCCACTACATCATTCTAACCAATAACTACATACATTCTCACCAATACTTACATAGCAATCTACCATCGCTACATGCATTCTTAACCAATAACTACATACATTCTACCAATAACTACATGCAATCTACCAATAACTTACATGCATTTCTAACCAATACTACATACATCTACCAATACATCAATCTATAATCACCCAATAACTACATGCAATCTACCAATATACACATGCATTCTACCAATAACTACATGCATTATACCATAAACAGCAATCTACCAATAACTACTAATTCTACCAATAACTACATACATTCTACCAATAACTACATGCAATCTAACCATAACACATAATCTACCAATAACTACATACATTCTAAACTAATAACTACATCATTCCCCAATTACACTCATTCTACCAATAACTACATGCATTCTACCAATTACTACATGCATCCCACCAATTACTACATGCATTCCACCAATTACTACATGCATTCTACCAATAACTACATGCATTCTACCAATAACTACACGCATTCCACCAATTACTACATGCATTCTACCAATAACTACATGCAATCTACCAATTACCTACACAATCCAATACATGTTCTACAACTATAACTACATCATTCTAAAAATCTACAATAACTACATAATTCTAATCAACCCATACTACTACTGCATTCTACTACCATGTTACTAACATGAATTCTACCAATAACTACATTATTCTAACCAATAACTACATGCATCTATGCATACCAATTACTACATGCAATTCACCAATTACTACATGCATTCTACCAATAACTACATGCTTCTAACCAAAACTTACACAATTTCTACTACAATAACTACATACATTCTACCAATAACTACATGCATTCTACCAATAACTACATGCATTCTACCATACTACCTACTAACTACATGCTATCTCTCACATAACTACATGCATTATACCAACGACAATTACCAATACTATGCATTCCTTAACCAATTAACTACATCATCTAAACCATAACATACAGGATGCATTCTACCAATAACTACATGCATTCTAATCCAATACATACATGTATACTACCAATAACTACATGCTTCTACCAATTACTACAGATTCTAATCTACCAACTACATGATTCTACAATACTACATGCATCTACCTACAAATACTACATGATTCTACCAATAAACTACATCTTCTACCAATTACCTACAACATTCTAAACCAATAAACTACATACATTCTACCAATAACGACATGAATTTACATACACCAATAACTACATGCATTCTACCACATACTACATGAATTCTACCAATAACTACTACATACATTACTATTTCTACAATAACTACATACATCTACCAAACTACATACATTCTACCAATAACTACATGATTCTACAATACTACATGTATTCTACCAATAACTACTCCATTCTACACATGTACTCAATGAATTCTACCAAATAACTACATGATTCTCAACCAATAACACAGCATATAATGTACTGTTCATTTACCATTACTACATGCATTCTACCAAGTAACCTACAATGAAAAATTTTCTACCAATAACTACAT